>PVKN010000193.1:0-96540 GCA_004027915.1 Capromys pilorides | reverse complement strand
GAGGAGGAGAAAAAGAAGAAGAGGAAGAAGAGGAAGAGGAAGAAGAGGAAGAGGAAGGAGAAGGAGGAGAAGGAGGAGAAGGAGAAGGAGAAGAAGAAGAGAGCGCATAGTGAGGCTTACACGGTGCCCACTTCCATGGGCAGCTCTCAAGGTGCCAGCCCCATTCCACCCCTTCTGTCCACTCAGCGAAACCTGTCACCATTCACAGGAGCAAGAGTGACCCTGCCTTTTACAGGAATAATTTTACACGGGCTGTTCTCTTTCCTAAGGAAGTGGGTAGCTTTAATTGTCACACCTCACCCACAGCAGTGACACAGGAAGGCGGCTGCCCTGAATGGATTAAGCTTGTGGGTTGGAGCTCTTTGTGAGAGACGGGGACCATGGTAATTCAATAAGCTCCACTGTCACCCCTGCTGCGTCGTTTTCTTTCACCACAGTCCTCTGGTGGCCCCTGGCCCAGGGCCTGTGCCATAGTTCACGTTATCACTATGTTTTGATTAGCAGTTCCTGTTTATTCCACTGTTTACAAGAAAGCCGGTGGGGTCAGTTTGTTTTGATGGTTAGGAGTTCGTGGGCTGGGAAGGAAAATTGGGTTTTCCCGGGCTGCACAACCAAGGTGTTATTGACGAAAGGAGGCGTGGGTGTGACAGCCGCGTCCCTACTGTGGCCTCAGACTCCTAAGAAGGGCTGGGGCCAGGAAGACAGCATGGCCCTGGTGTTGCTTTGCGGCCTCCCCAGAAGTCCACACTTCCTCTCAGGTTGTCAAGGGTGCCTCCATGTACAATTAGAGGACACTTGCTGGAAACAAAGCGCCTGCGCCTGCTGCGTGTGTGGATTCATCAGCGCTCGTGGAAGCGCAGACCTCCAGCCCAGCGCCCGCAATCACGGAGGACTTCCAGGTGGTGGCCCGAGGCTCCTGCGTGTCCCGCGCAGTGCTGGTCTGCAGGGGCTCCTCCTCCTCGTGTATCTCTGGGGACAGCTGGCAGGCACGGGCTGTGTCACGCCGCCTGCTACTGTCAGCGACAGCGACAGAGGGTGGCGCGCAGGAGCAGCTGATGGCCCTGGGTGGGCAGCTGGGTCTCACCCCTCTTTTATGGCCCAAGGACCCTTCAGTCAGACCCATACCTGACGGCCGGCCGAGAGGGGGCCCCGCGCTTCTCCTTGCCCACTTTCCTGTTGCGTTCCTTTTCTGCTGGCTTCTTCAGGACCCGTCCTGGGCTCTCGGTCATCAGCCAAGAGGAGGCCGGTCCGGCTGTCGCCCAGTTTCCGGGTCCCAGGTCTCTCTCAGGTAGGGACACCCACCTGGCGCGCATCCCCAGCCCTCACCCTCCCGACACGTGCCCGGTGCAGCCTGCTGTTGTCTGCCTTGGGCGCGATCACAGCAACCGCAGGGCCGCCACAAGCCTCTGGGTTTGCATGCCTGGGTTTGCTGCGTCGGTTGCACATTCAAACGCGATCAGATTAAAGGGATCAAAGGAAGCCTGTAATATCCCAATGAATTGAAAGAGAATGGGCCACGAACAGGGCGGGGGATCCTCGAGGACCACCCTCCTCGAGGGGGTAAGCAGCACAGCCCACCACCCACCTCCCACTTTCCCCACCCCCAGCCCCACCCCCCTGTTCTCCCACCCCCATCCCTACAGCCCACCCCACCTCTCCACTACCCCCCAGCAGGGGCAGCCAGGCAGAGCGGCTCCCACCAGGGGCCCACCAGCGCACCTGCACCTTTATTGTGGGGATGCTATGTAGGGCGTCCCCTCCACCCTGTGGCACCCTGACCCCACCCTACCCCCATGTTGCTAAGTTCACCTACAAACACAGATGCAGCATTGTCCTGTTCTGTCCCAGTCTCCTCTGTCCCCACTGTGTGCCCAGAGCCACCTTAGAAACTGTAGCAGAAACCACTAGAGCTAGGAGAAACTGCTCAGACCTTTGAAATTTCCTGGAGATTGACCAAAAAATATTCTTCTCGGGGCTTTGTTCGTTATTTAATAGCGCTGCTTGTGTATTTTAGAAATACTGAATTGTTTTCGTTTTTGTTTTGAGATAGTATCTCACTTATGTAGTTCAGGCAGACCCTGAACTTACTGTGTAGCCCAGGCTGGTCGCAAGCTCAT
Source organism: Capromys pilorides (assembly GCA_004027915.1). Lineage (NCBI taxonomy): Eukaryota > Metazoa > Chordata > Mammalia > Rodentia > Capromyidae > Capromys > Capromys pilorides. The sequence continues at coordinate 94,423 of PVKN010000193.1, read as the reverse complement.
GGCGATCCTCCTGCCTCAGCCTCTAGAGTTCTGGGGTCACAGGCATGTGCAACCATTCCCATTTCTAGCACGACTTACTGATGTTTATCCCACACACCCCACTGTGCACAAGGCCACAGCCCCGGGCCCACCTCAGGCTCCCACTATACCCAGAGTGCCCCCCCCATCATCCCCAGCGCCCTGGGGCCTGCATCTCCCTGTACCCCTGGAATGCAGGCACATACACACACACACACACACACACACACACACACACACAGGTACCCACACATGCTGCGCAGTGGCCCCTCCCTCCTTAGGCTCTGCATGCCCCTGTCTGTGCCCCGGGGGCTCCCTCTCAGCCTCTCCCGGGGGCTCCCTCTCAGCCTCCTCCAGGACCCCACATTCTGCACCCCTCCAGCTGGAGCAGAAGCCTGTGGTTGTCCCTGTCACCACACTCCACGCACGGCTCTGGTCTTTGACTCTCCTTGTTCTCAGTGCCCTACCACACCCACCTCCGGACACCCCTGTGCAGCTTGAGGGGAGCCTGACCCTCCTGGCACAGCCCCTGGCACCTCACAGTGTACAGGGCACAGAATGAGCAAGTGGGCTCTGGGGTCAAAGTGCAGACCAGCCAAGCCCCGGTCCTTGGGCTCGGACAGCTCTTCAAAATCAGTTGTGCAAGAAGGGGACAGGCAGTAGGGTTCTGCTTCAAGCGAGCACCTAGGACGATCAGATTCGTGGAAACAGAAAATAGAACGGTGGTGACGGGGCTGTGGGAGGGAGGAATAGAGAGTGAGGGTTAACAGAAGGGAGTTTCTGTTCCACAAAGTAAAAGGTTGTGTGGATGGCTGTCGTGGTCGCGCAGGATGGGAACGTACTTCGTGCTGTTGAACTGCATGCCTAACCGTGGTTGAGGTAAGTTTCCTGCTTTGGTCTGTTTACCACAATGTTTAAAAACTGTATAAAATATGGTTGACACTAGGTATCATGGTGCACATCTGTGATTGCAGTAGTCAAGGAGGCTGAGGCAGGAAAATCGTAAGTTCAGCCGCAGCCTGGGCACCTTAACCACTCAGCAAGACCTTATCTCAAAATAAATGCAAATATAAAGGTATAGGGTGGAGAAATACCGAAATACCTCAGTGCAGAGGCTCAGGTTCAAGTCTCACTTCCTCAAAAAAAAAAAAAAATGGTTGAGGAAAAAGGAACAAACATAGTGAACAACTTCAGGGTTTTGAGTAAGTGCTTAAGACATTACAGGGCAAGAAGAGAAATTGTTGAATTTCTGAAAGAGGAGTTCAGGGCCCAGGGAGATAGCTCAGCGACATAAGCACCTGCCTTGCAAGTGCAAGGTTCCGAGTTTGATCCCAGGTACTACAGAGGCAGAAGGAAGAGGAGGAGGAGGAGGAAGGAAGAGGAGGAGGAGGAAGAAGAGGAGGAAGAGGAGGAGGAAGAGGAAGAGGAAAAGGAGGAGGAAAAAGAAGAAGAAGAGGGAGAAGGAGAAGAGGAGGAAAAGAGCTGAGCTCTGCAACTGGGGAGAATTTTCCACTTGTGAAGGTGAGATACATTCACAGTAAAACACATCACTGAAATTTAGTCACTGGAAAGAAAGGAGCAAAGAAAAGGCATCTTGGTGTGTGTTTACCTCATGTGTTTTTTACAACACAACAATCATGCTGTTATTAATTACGCTGTAAGTGTCTTTCCTATTTTCTACCAATTTTTTCACGGTCCTAATACTTGGAATTATTGCTTAGCCTTGTATCGAATGAGTCATCGTTTACTCAATCAAGTCTTTCTTCTTTTAATGTTTTGAATACTTCCAACATCTTAATATCTCTGTTCGTATCTGAGCCCCTGGAGAATTTTTCCAGATTGGAATTACTGGGTTCCTATGTAGATAGGTCTTTATAGCTCTTTTTGAACTACTTTTTAATTGATATATATTGCTATACATACTTATAGAGAGTATAATGTGATATTTCAATATATGTATACAATGTATGAGGGTCAAATCAGGGTTACTGGCACACCCATCATCTCAAGTATTTATTACTGCTTTGTCACAGGAATAGTCAAAAAACCCCTCCACTAGCTGTTCTGAAATACACAATTAATTGTTGCCAAGTAGCAGCGTGTGGTGGTACTCACCTGTGAGCTCGGCACAAGGCAGGCTGAGGCAGGAGAATCACTATGACTTCCAGGCCAGCCTGGGCTACACCACGAGTTCAAGAATTATATAGTCAGACTTTGTCTTAAAAGCAAACAAAAACTGTGGCCTATTCCAGTCACACGACTGTGCTACAGAATATCAGAAACTAGTCCTCCGGCCCGAGCTCACGCCATGCTTTTTGTTTTGTTTGTTTTAATATATTTGGTACAGGGTCTCACTCCAGAGCTCAGACTTGTGGTGATCCTCATGTATTCAGCCTGCCAGCGCTGGAATTACAGGCCTGCGCCACCACACCTAGTCTTGGTAGCCGGTTCAGTGTGCCCAGGGGCGGGGCATGTGGAGCTGGGAATCGAACCCGGTCCCTGCACTTGCCTAAGCAGGCCCTTAGTCTGCCAAGCTATCTCTCCGGCCCCACACCCACCGTGCTTTGTAACCACTGCTCCATTCCCTCCTCCTCTCCCCTCCAAGCCTCAGGTAATCACTGTTTACCCTCTACCTCTAGAGAGCGTACACTCTCTTTTAGCTTCCACAAATAATTAAGAACCTGATGGTTTTCTCTTTCTCTGCTTGACTTACTTCACTTAATCATGTCCTCGTCCACTGGTGTGGACGCAAATGACAGCCTTTCCTCCTCTGTATGAAGGGATACTATTTCACTGTGTGAACATAGGTGGACATATTGTACATTTTCTATATTCATTCATCTGTTAATAGACTCCTAGGTGGGCCCCGGATGCTGTCTACTGGGATGCATACTGCAGCAGTGGCCATGAGCGCAAGCGTCTTTGACACACACTGACTTAATTTCCTTTGCATACGTTACATACCTAGTAGCAGGACGGCTGCCCCCTGCGGTAGCTGTGGTTCTCATTTTCTGAGTAATTTCCATTCTATTTTCCGTAATAGCTGTGCTAATCTAATTTGTATTCCCACCAATGGTGTATGAGAATCTCCTTTTTCCCTATTTTCACCAGTTTTCTTATTTTTATTATTGCTTGATTGGTGATAGAGTATAATGCCTCTCTCTTTCTTTCCCAGGACAGTGGGACAGTGGGATGTCTTTTTGATAATAGCCATTCACAGTGAATTCATGCTTCACTGTTGATGCATAATGTTGAGGTTTGTTTGTTTGTTTGTTTAAAAAAAAAAGTGTATTGAAGGGCCGGAGAGATAGCTCAGGGGCACAAGTGCCTGCCTGGCAAGTGTAAGGTCCTGAGTTTAATCCCCGATTCCGCAAAAATAAACAAACAAAAAGTGTATTGGCTATTTGGTGTCTACTTTAGATAATATTCTTTCAGATCATTCACCTATTTTAAAATTGAATTATTTGGTGATCTTGCTCTTGAGTGGTTTGAGTTCCTTCTGTATTATAGATAGCAATCTCCTGCTGGCTGAGTAGATGATAAACACTCTGTTTCGTTTTCAGGTTGTCTCTTCACTCAGTTAATTGTTTCCTTCGTTGTACAGGAGCTTTGCAGTTTTGTGTAAGCCTATTTGTAAAGTTTTATTTTTGTTCTTATGATTTAGGGTCAAAAAGTTTGGCTCGGACCAAGCTCCTAAATGTCTCCCTTACCTCTTCTAATTGTCGCATAGTTTCCAGCCTTGTGCTGAAATGTTCCATCCATTTTGCATTAATTTTTTGGTATGGCCTTTAATATCTCATATCAAATAGCTTTCCAAGGCCACCACTACTCTCACCCACCACAGGTGTCATCTTTTTCCTCTGCTGTGTTACAGATAGGAAATACTTTCTCAGTACTGATATAATTTGGGGTTTTTTGTTTGTTTGTTTCGTTTTTTGGTTCTTTGAGACAGGGTGTCACTTTGTAGCCCATGCTGGCCTTGAACACTCAGAGATCCTCCTGCCTCGGTGTCCACCACAATGTGGCCCAGGCCCAGGCCACAGAGGTAAACCAGAAAGAAGCGTCCACATTGCTTGGTCTTCCGGCAAGGAGCGCACGGAACCAGTGGAGGAGACAGAATGGCCATGGTGGGCAGGAACAGGTGTGGGAAGCCGAGGGCTGGGGACCCCAAAACCCTGACTTCGGAGAGCTCCGCTCTGGGGGGCTCCCTGGCTGTAGCAAGGAATTGCTAATAATGAAAGCGTGATTTTCGGAGGGTTCGAGGGCGTTGCCTGGCAGGACGGTTGCTCCCTGGGGGTTCTCGCAGGCTCCAAAGCTAGGGCTCTTCCTGCTTTCAGATCTCAAGGCTGTGGTGTCTTCCACGAGCTCCAGGGTGCATCTGACTCTGTGGGCCTGAACCAGGGTGGAAGGAACCCCATGTGAGCCTCAGCCAAGGGGGGCTGCCAGGACAAGAGCCCACCTGGCTTCCTGGCTGCAGAGCGGCTAGACAACCACAGCCGCATGCTTCGGGGGCCTGGCACCGCACCTGCTCTGGCTGCTGCCCCATGTCCTTGCTTACTTTTCTAACAACGAATGAGGTAGGTGGTAGGAGCCTCTTTTAACAGTCCAGGAACAGGATCAGAGAGGCTCAGGGCTTGCTAGGAATCACACAGCCTTAATAAGATTAATTCAACCCCAGGCAGCCTAACTCCAGACCTGTGTCAGAGCCCACACGTTCCTTGACACTTTGGGGAGGAGCGAGCCTCGTGGGTGTGGAGAGAAACTTGGGCGCAGGCCAATGTAGCTTGATTAAAACTTGGGCAATTCAGCAGGGAAAGCAAAAAGCACAGATGATCATTTCAAGAGCATCTGTTACCCGAAGCAGCTAAAGGAAGCTACAGAGGGCAAAGTTCAGGAGGGGAGAGGAGACCCCAGGAAAGGTGAGTCAGGGCAGGGGACAGGCGGGATGGCTCAGTAGTTACAATGGCAGGCCTGGGATGTTTGTGTGTGTGTGTGACCCTGGGCGAGTGAATTAACCTCTCTGAACCTTTAATATAAAACAAAGACAATGATCATAAGCATTAAATAATAATCAGTATTACTGTTATTATGTCTTATTCCAGCTTTTTGTTGTTGTTGTGCTGAGGTTTGAACTTAGGACCTTGCACTGGCCAGGCAGGTGCTTATGCTACTGAGATAACTCCCTAGCTTCTTGCTTGCTTGCTTTCTCTTCTTCTTCTTCTTCTTCTTCTTCTTCCTCTTCTTCTTCTTCTTCCTCTTCTTCTTCTTCTTCTTCTTCTTCTTCTTCTTCTTCTTCTTCTTCTTCTTCTTCTTCTTCTTTCTTCTTCTTCTTCTCCCCCTCGTCCTCCTCCTCCTCCTCCTCCTCCTTCTCCTCCTTCTCCTTCTCCTCCTTCTCCTCCTCCTCCTCCTCCTCTTCTTCCTCCTCTTCCTCCCTCTCCTCTTCCTCCTCCTCCTTCTTGTAATACTAGAGGCTGAATACAAGCCTTTGCACTGAGCTACATCCCCAGCCTTTTCTTAAGACGGAGTCTCAATAAGTTGCCCAGGCTGAGCTTTTGATCCTCCTGCCTCTGCCTCCCAGAATGCTGGGGTTAGCAGGTGTGCCCGACCATTCCCAGCTGACTCTACTATCACTGAGTAGCTGAAATCTTACCCTCTCTCAGGCTCAACACAGAATGGTTCATTAACCTTGAGAGCTCTGAGATCAAAGTTGCTTATAGCATCTGCTTTTTCTATTCTATGAACCAAAAAAGGTAGAGTTTTAATGTTTTTTGCTTTAAATTATGAAATATGACAAAGATAAACAAAAGGACTGCAAGTACAGTAGATGTCCGGACACCCATCATCTGACTTAGCAAACACAACACTTTGCTAAACTTGCTTTGATCTTTTAAGAAGCAAACTATCACTGAGTGTGGTGGTGCATGCCTGTTATCCCAGCACTCAGGAGGCTGAGGCAGGAGGAGCAGTGCAAGTTGGAGGCCAGTCCAGGTTACAAGGTAAGTTCAAGGCCAGCCTGAACTGCATAGTGAAAGAAAGAGAGAAAGCAAGAAAAAGGAAGAAAAGAAGGAAGAGAGGGAGGGAGGGAGGGAGGGAGAGAGAGAGAGAGAAGAGAAGAGAGAGAGATAAAGTATTAGTGACATAGAGGAATAAAACTCCGGACCTGAAAGTTACCTGGGATGAGTTCAGTTTCTCTAAAACTGAAGAATGAATTTTAGGAATAAACGGTGGTTAAAGCAGAATATTTATTGGAGGAAAGAAAGCTTCTGTCGGAGAGGGACAGTAGGGGTACGGAGGTGGGTGGCCCCAGGAAGCTGTCTCTTCCAGGGATTTTTAGAGTAAAACGATCAGTGAGACAGGTCTAAGGTGGAGGACATGGGAACTCGCTTAGATGGCCATGAGGTGGGACAAAACTATGGTCAGCCAATGAGATTACAGGCGCCATAGCTCAGGTAACATTGATGAAATCCCAGACTGAATGGCAAAGAGAGTCACATAGCAAGCGGGCATAAATACAGAACAGGAGCTTATCCAGAGCCGGTAGTGCTGGATTAGTGACTCTTCCTGGCTTCCTCAAGGTGATGTCGATCCCAGATGCTGATCTTTAGGGAGGTCGGCATCTGTTTGATCTTTGGTCCTTAGCTCTGGCCCACAGCAGGAGCATCTGTCTCCCTCACAGTTGCAAGGTGTTTTGTCTTCCACATTATCTCCTTCCGAGGGCCTAGCCTTGTCTGACTGCCTGTCATATTTCTATCTAGCTCAGCTGCCTACATTATGCCTGAGACCCTTCCCTCAGTCCTGGTCCCATCTTCCACATCACCCGCCATCCTGCAGGATGTGGCTTCTACCTTCAGGCTCTTGTATGTTGATACTTGCAATACTTTCATTCTGTGAGTATGCGTCTAGAAATAACGATCTAACAATGACTGTGTAGCATTGCTTGCATATAACATTTTCCAAATGGCGTCTACTATAATACACTTTTCTAAATTTATCTCAGCATTATATTTCTCAGATTTATTCACATTGGTGCCTGTCAATCTAATTCATTTATCAAGTCATATTTTATTAATATGTCACCATGTGTTTATTATCCCCCAATGGTTGCATCTTAGGTTATTTCCAACTTCTGTTATTTTAAGTTTCTGGTTTCTATTCTTCGTGTTTTCCTGGGCATGCATATGCAACAATATTTCTCCACCCTGCATGAAGGTTTCTGGTGGCCTGTACCCTGACTGGAGCTGTGCACTGTTAGGCGTGTTCGTTGTTTGTTAGTCTGAGTGTGAAGTACCATCACTCACCTTAATTTTCATTTCACTGATCCAAGTAAGGGTCTTACTTCGAGTCTTCTCATTTGGATATTGGCTTGGTCATGTACCTTTCCCCACGTCTCACTGAGACATTTTCTCTTCTTTCACTAAGAGTCACCTGTTATGGACAGTCATCCTTTGCTGCTTTTATGCACTGCAAACATCTTTTACTAATTGGAGACATCTTTTAACTTCGTGCTGACTTTTGTCCTAGGTACTTTTTGTTTTCAGTGCTGGGTACTGAACCCCGGGCCTCATACAACACGCTGCACAAGGTGTATCCCACTTAGCTACATTCCAGTCTGGTCCTACATGCTTGTAATATTTTAAAAGCATGATATTATACTTCTATGATTTGTGATTTTATGTCTTGATTCAAGAAATTCTACCTTTATCTTATGTCTCTAAAACACCTCTCCACGTTCAGTCTTACCATGTCTGGAATATATATTTTCGTGAATGGTTTGGAATAGGCCTGAAGTCTTGACGTTTTTCCTGCGTGGGAAGCCCGTGGTCAGCGCAGTGGCGGTGGCCCTGCCGGGGAAGGCGCTTTAGCGACCCCTGCTGACGTTTAGCAGTGCTGTAACCTTGAGCCACTCGGCGGTGCTCTCAAAAATCCTCAAGCGCAGGTCCAGGTGAACAGACCTTTCTTTCATCAGACCCCGCCTGAGGGGTCCCCCAACAGAGTCCCACAGAACCTTCCCTCCCCAAGTGCTGGGGGACTGAGCTCGGCCCGGTGAGCCACGCCGCGCCCTAGAGCTGCAGTGCCGGCTTCGCCTTCATAGCAACCAAGCTTCTCGTCCTAGGGCAGGAGAAGGGGCAGCTCCAAGACAGGAAAGCGCTGGGGGACCTCTCTGCTCCCTGCCTCTGTGTGTGGCCGCGACTGTGGCGCTCCTGCTTCAGGGGAGCTGCCCAGAAGCACGGGTTTGAAAAGGTGGCTCTGATCCACGGATATTTTCTCCTGAGGGAAAAGCACTTTAAAAAATATATATGTATATTATGGCTGGCTTGTGCTGGCAAGATGGTTCAGCGGTCTAAAGCGCCTGCATAGGCAAGCTTAAGCAACCGCAGGGACCGGAGGTTCGATCCCCGGCACCACATGCGGCACCAGCCCCACCCCCAAATATATATATATACATATATATATATACATATATATATACATATATATACATATATATACATATATATATACATATATATATACATATATATACATATATATACATATATATATATATATATATATATATATATATAAATTTTTTGTCTTTTGGCCGGGAAGATAGCTCCGTGGCACAAGTGCCTGCCTGGCCAGTGCAAGGTCATGAGTTCGAACCCTGATCCTACCAAAAAAAAAAAAAAAAAATAGACCAATGAACCATCTCGCCAAACCAGGAAAAACAGTTCTCAGCCTCCCAAGCACTGGGATTACAGGAGCGCGCCACCACGCCCAGAAATCCCTGCAGCTGCCTAAGCAGTCACTTTAATCTGCTGAGCTATTTGGCCTGGCCCTAAAGCCTGTTTCATGTTTAAGGACTTATGAATACATTTTTCTTAGGAAGAACTGTAACAACAGCCCTTTTCCCCCCAAACTCATCAACTTGTCAATTTCAATAAAGCCTGAGCTTCTCCCGTGCTCTTACTCACAAGCGATCTCTACGTAAGAGCCGTCACGTACATAACAGCCTGTCAGCAAGTCACCCCATCCACTGCATGACGTGTTAGATTTGCTGGATCTCAGGCCATGTGGATGTTCTGGCCGACTCTTAACTGCTGCGTGGCTTTCCCTCAGCGGGTAAACAACGATTTAGCTACTCACCAGCCTGCGATGAGCCGTAGGGTTTCGAGGTGCACCATCGAGGCGGTGCTGTGGAGCCCCCTTCGCTCCAGCGGCCTTTGGCGCCATCTGAGTACCACGTTTTGCTGCACCACAGCGGGGCGTGGTGCTCGCCGCCCACTCAAGCAACCGCCGGGAAAATATTAAACGTCATTTAAATGGGATGGAGCAAGGAGAGGAAAGAAAGGACAAGTGTAACGGATAGAAAATTATTACAAATAGTAGATATTTGTCCAACTATATTATTACTTTTTTTGTAGTTTCTTATAGTTGCTATGTGTTTGTAGTAGGTAATAGTTACGCTCATGGGGGGTTCTGTCTGAGAGGGACCTGAGTGGGTTGCCCCAGAAAAGTCTCTTCATTCTTTTTATCTCTCCGTCCCCGCCCCATCCCAACTCCCCCATCTCTGGATCCCCTTTTCATTTCTACAAAGGCTGTCTTTCTGGTTTTGATCGTATATCATTTATTTTGCTCTTTAGATTATTTATATTTAGGGTCTTTCTTGCTGTATAAGAAAAACCATGCACTATTTAATCTCCTGTATCTGATTTATTTCACTTAGATTATGGTCTAACATGCTCCCTACAAAGGACTCCAATTTGTCCTTTATGGCTGGACAGTACTCTGTTGTGGATCTACACCATAGTTTCTTTTATCCATCATAGGTCACTTCCAAGATTTAATTATGAGTTGTAATGGTATGCACATGGATACGCATGTATCATTGTGTTATGGTTTGTGGCTGAGTGTCCCCCATGGGGCAGCTTCTGGAGCTGGAGATTGATTATTGTGGGTGTGGATGTGCACCTGCCCTGGGGCAGGTAATTTGCATTACAATATAAGGAGGGGAGAGAGGCTGGCTGACTGCCTGAGCTGCTGCCGCTCCCTTTGCTCTCTGCTCTCTGCCACCTCCGTGCAAGGTTGCTACTCTGCCTTGAGCCAGCTGAGTATGGACTGAAACCTCTACGAACTGTAAGTTAAATAAATCTTTCCTTCCCTAATTTTGAGTGTTGGGCATTTGTCCCAGCAATGAGAGAAGAGTAACTGAGACACACTGTAAAGTGATGTCTTTAACTCTATCAGGAAGATATCCAAAAGGGGTATAGTGGGTCAAATGGAATTTCTATTTTTCAGGGGTTTTCTAGGAATTTCCATAATGATTTCCACAGTGATTACACTGGTTTACATTTTCACCCATAATCTGGAAAGATTCTTTTGGCTCCCAACAAGATTTTAAAACGACTTTAAATGTTAATGGCTTAAATACACCACTAAATCAGAAGTTGTCAGATTTTCTGTTCAGTACCAGGGATTGAACAGGGCTACCCTGCTAGACTTTTTATTTTTCATTTTGAAACAGTGCTGAAATTTCAGATGTGCATCACCACACCAAGCCAGAGAGAATACAATTTAAAAAAACACAAAACTTAATCATATATGGTCTATTAAAAAGCCCACTTTAAATATAAAGACTCAAATGGGCTGTAAAAAGATGGTAAAACATACTCCATGCTAATATTATCAAAAGAAAATGGCGGGCTGGGGTATAGCTCTGTGGCATGGCACCTGCCTGGCAAGGTCCTGAGTGTGATTTCTGGAACCTACCCTCACCGAGAGAGAGAGAGAGAGAGAGAGATGGAAAGAGTAGGAGCTATACTCATTTACTCATTTCAGGCAATCTTGACTTCAGAACAACAGATGCATCTGGGATTATATTATGTCAAAGTGGTCAGTTCTTCAAGCAGAAAAAACTGCCTAATATGCTTTTACTTAACAATAGACCATCATGTTTTGCGAGACAGAAAGTTGTAGAAAAGTAAGAAGAAAATAGACGAATCCACTATTATAAGTGGATATTTCAACGTCCTTCTCAGTAATTAAAAAATCCAATAGAATATAATAGCTTAATTGATCTGAGCAGTGCTATCAGCTAACTTGAGCTAACTGACACTTGCAGAATCCTCCATCCAACAACAGCGGAACACGAGCTCTTCCCAAGAATACGTGGAACACTCACTAAGACACTATGTTCCGTGTCACAGAACACATCTTACCTCTTTAAGTGAATAAATATATACAAAGTAAGGTCTCAGGCCACAATAGAATTAAACTAGAGATTGGCAACAGAAAGATGTCTGGATAATCTATAAATATTGACACAGTATACTTCTAAACAGCACATGGGTCGAAGAAGTCTAAAGAGAACTTTAAAAATACTTTGAAGTAAAATGAAAATTTATCTCAATTTATGAAATCTACCAAAGGGAGGGAAAATAATTTTCAGAAGAAAAGTTATCGCCTTGGGTGCATATACTGTATATATATAAAAAGAGAAGATCTAGAATCAGTCATCTAAAGTTCCACTTTGAGCAGGGCATGGTAGGAGCCATCACTGCCCTGGAGTGATCCCAGCCCTCAGGGGACTAAGGCAGAAGGACTGCTGCAAGCTGAACTATGTACTGAGACCCTGTCTCAAAAAAATAAAATTAAATAAATAAAGTTCCGCTCTGGGAAACAAAAAGAGGAAGAATTCAAGCAAGTAGAAGAGATTTACTGAAGCTAGAACAGAAATTAAAGAGACTGAAAACAAGAGGGGTAGGAAGCAAAATAATAAACCTGAATAACCTCTAGCCAGGACAAGTTAAAAAGAGAAGAAGGAGCGGGAGGGGGAGGGGGAGGGGGAACTACAAAGAGGAATCCATGAGCCCCAAGAAAATCATGTCACCTTTCCAGACATTACTTTCCCCTGTAATTTAGTTGGAATACCTAAAATGTTACCACTCAAAGAAAGAAAGAAAGAAAGAAAGAAAGAAAGAAAGAAAGAAAGAAAGAAAGAAAAAGAAAGAAAGAGAAAGAGAGAGAGAGAGAGAAAGAAAAGTAAAGTTAGGTCCCCAACTACACCTGCTGGAGGCCGCGCAGGCCTCCGTCTCCATGTGGCCCACACTGACGCTGCCAGTTGCTCAGGAACAGAGAACAGAGCAGGCAGCTGGTGAAGTGTGGTTTGGTGGGCTGAAAATCTTGCTTTTTATTACATGTTTTGTGGTAGGACAAATAGAAACATAATTCCTGCAGTGTAAGAGCTGGAAAAACTTTTACTTCCTTAAGTTAAAAATAGAGAAAACAGAACCACAGAAGGACAAGAACACAGCCGTACGCAAAAAAGAAAATTCAACCTGTTGTCAGATCTACAAGGAAAAAAAGCTAGCTGCAGTTAAAAATATCAGGAGGAAAATTTTAAATATCCCAATTTTTGTCCCTCCTAAAATAAATATACAGTGAATTTTCACAGAGAGCTAATACTATGTTTTTCCATTTTGTAGAAGGCCAACTTGGCCCCAAAAGCCACTTCCTTCTGAATATCTAGACCAAGAAAGTAATTAAAGTGCATAACAAGAAGAAATGCCAATGTTTCTTTATTTATAATTTTAACAGCTATGTGGTTTTTGCACTTTGTAATATCACCTTATAACATACGAAGTACAAACTGCTAATATATGGAGGGGTCATTATAAATCTATAAACTTATTTAGAAAAGTTCCAATTCACTCAGAGGTTAACAGATCAAGTAGATGAATATAAGGAATGGAGCAAATATAGTTTACAGTTTTATCTAACATATGCAGTCTTTCTAATCACCCATACAAGACTATGCCTAAATTAGTTACAAAGTCAACAACAATCAAAAACACGAACTCCAGGTCCGGGGATGTAGCTCAGCAGCATAAGTGCCTGCCTGGCAAGTACAAGGTTCAGAGATCCATCCCCGGTACCACAAAAAAAACCCATAAATACAGTCACAGCAATAAAGTTTAAACAAAGGAAGGGGGAAATCTAGCCAACTGAAGAATTATGAACTCTTAGGGTAACAAATAAAAATTGAAATTATATACTATTTCAGAATCACTGTATCATAATGAAAAGGTAAACACAGGAGGCCAGCCAGATGGCTCAGCAGACTACAGCAGCCGGGGTTCAGTCTCCAGCGTGCCATCAGGGGTGCGCTGAGATGGTGATTGAGACTGGACGTGGTGGTACGTGCCTGTAATCCCTGCACTTGGGAGGCTGAAAACAGGAGACTCACTGTGAGTCCAATCTATGTAGTGAGACCCTGTAAACCCTATAGGCCTTGCCCTAAATTTAAAAAAAGAAAAAGAAGAGGTGAACACAGCATGAATGTTTAAGTAATTAGACAAAATATGAGTGAAATATGATGCAGCTATCAAGTAAGATTCAGGAAGAACAGATTATAAGAGAAAATGGGGGCAAGGGATTATAGCTCAGCAACAGAAGCATTTGTCTGGCAAGCACATGGTCTTAAGTTTGATCCCTGTACCAACATAAATAAAGGAATAAATATAAAAGAAGGTGATAGGGTAAAAATTTTTGAAAGCAGACTAAGAACCAGGTATGGTGGCACATGCCTGGAATCCCAGCACTTAGGAGGCTGAGGCAGGAGAATCCACAAGTTCAAGGCCAACTTGGGCTGTGTGGTAAGCCCTGTCACAAAAATCCAAACCCAAAAATGAAGAGGAGGAAGAGGAAAAGGAGGAAGAGGAGGAGGAAGAGCAGGAAGAGGAGGAAGAAGTGGAGGAGGAGGAGGAAGAGAAAGCAGATTGAAAAACTGAATAGGGGGGCCGGCGAGATGGTTCAGTGGTCTAAAGCGCCTGCGTAGGAAGGCTCAGGCAACTGCAGGGACTGCGGTTCAATCCCCGGCACCACGTGCTGCGCCAGTGCCACCACCAGGGCAGGCTGAGCCAGCCACAAAATAAATAAATAAAGAAACAAACAAACACAACAAGCAAACAAATAAATAAATAAATAAAATTTAAAAAAAAAATTTTTTTAAAAGAAAAACTGAATAGGAAATTTGATGAAAATGACGGGAAGAAAAGAAAATGCATAAATGTGGGATAAAAATGAACAAAAGACATTAAAAAATAGCACAAAATAAATATACCACTAAATTAACACTAGTGTAGTTTCATATTCACACTATGAATGGTTTTTTTCTTTTTGTTTTATTTTATATATCCCCAAATATTTTTAAGGTATTTTTAAGAAGGCAACATATTTTTTAGGCTAGATATTAACCTTGCCCACTTGAGGAGTGAAAAATCGAGGGATTTGCTGAAGTCCCAGATTCGGGGTGGGGCCCAAGCCACATCCCGGCTTCCATCCCCATCCTGGCTCTGGCCTCCGCTGGTCAGCAGGAGGAGGGCTCACATCCCAGAGGATGTGGGCTCTGTGTAGGGTCGTGTGGGTGGCCGCAGCAGGACACGTGTGCCCCAAGGGCCTTTGGTTCCAGCCACCCCAGATGCAGCCCGAATGAGGACAGCCTAGGTGAACTGAAACCAGGGCTGGAAGGAAATGAGTAAGTCAGAGGGTCCTTGGCCCCCAGCTCCCCCTGTCCCAGCTGCCCTGAGCCCAGGGTGCAGGGTGGAACCCACGCCCCCGACCTTTTCTATAGGGTGACCTCTGCCCAAGTGGGACACCCGCCCCAGAACAGGCCCCAATCCCTGAGCCTGCCTTCCTGCTCTGTCACCTCCTGCACTTCCTGGGTCAGGGCTCTCTGCAGTGCTGCAGGTGGGAACTCACAGGCAACAAGGACCTGGGCCAGAGTCTCCTCTGTGCTTCTGCCCTGTGGTACCAGGAGAAAGTGGCCAAGCCTGCCTGGGCAGGGACCCTGATGTGCAGGATGACCACCACATGCCTTTTCTCACAAGTGAAAGAAGAGCTGGAGAAGCCCCAAATGACCCTAAGGAGAGCCGGTCTCAAATTTGAGTCATGCTCTCCACCCCTAAGACTTTGGCTTCCTGTCTCCTCTGCTTAGAAACACCTGTGCTGGCATCCAGGTTGCGGTGATTGACAGACAGGAGCAGGGGGATCTACCCACAACCTCTCCCCATAGCTCTCCTTGTCTTGGGGGACAGATGCCATCACTGGTCAGTTTTGATTCCACCTCAACCTGCCTCACTCCACATCCCTACGGTAATCTTCCAAGCCAAAGCAAAGGAGGATTCTTTTTTTTTTAATTTATTATTTATCATTACTTATATTATGGCTGGCTCAACCTCCCCTGGGGGTGAGGCTGGCGCAGCATGTGGTGCCGGGGATTGAACTGTGGTCCCTGTGTTTGCCTAAGCTTGCCTAAGCAGGCGCTTTAGACTGCTGAGCCATCTCCCCAGCCCCAAAGGAGGATTTTTAAGGACCTGTAATAAAACAGGTGGCTCTTGAAGGCGAGGCCGATTTTGAGAACTGAGAGCCGAGGCCCAGCCAGCGAGGTGGTAGGACCTGCTGCGGCGCGGGGGATTCGGCCCCCAGTGGGGTGGGGGCCTGGGCCTGCCACGTTCTGTGGGTGGCCACTTCCCTTCTCTTCCCAAAAGGTGGAAAAAGTAAAGCAGCGTCGCTTTTCGCAGGGCAGACGGGGCCGACGCTGGGCACGTGGCCCGCTGCTCCCGCCCTGCCCTGGAGCCTGCGTTGCCCGGAGGACGCTCAGCTCCCCGGCGGTGTCTCCCCCTCCCCGCGTGAAGGCACGGCGTGGGCCGGGGGTCTCCGAGCTCGCGTCCGACTCTGTGCTCCAGATCCCGCTCCTCTCCTCCCCCAAGCACTCAGCTCCCCCGCCCCCACCCCGCCCCCGCTCTGAACCCCCGTTTCTGCTCCGCACCGGCTCTGAGCTCGGTGCCCTTCTGCTCCGGGCAGGGTGGGAGAGGGGCCGCGGTCTCCGGGCACAGAGAAGGGATCCGTGCGAGTGGAGTCGGGGCGGACGCCGAGCCCCGCGGGGGGGACCTCATCCGCCGGTCCCCTCGGACCTGGAGCTCGGTCCCCGAACGCACAGGGCTGCTCCGGGTCCTGCCGTCTCGGCCCGACCCGCCCTCCACACCCCAACCCCTGCACTGTTGCAGGCTCGGGTGGCCCGGGCTCGTTCCCCAAGTCTGGGCTCCTCCTCCGCCTGGGGTTCCCGGCCCCCAGACCTCGGCCGAGCCCCTGCTGGGATCGCAGCAGCGGCGGCAGTGGCCGCAGCGGGCCCTGCAGGGCAGCGGGTGGTCGGCGCCGACGCAGCGCCCCGACGTCCCCTGGCCGCTAAGCAGAGCCGCCGCCGCCGCGTGGCCGCGGCCCGGGATCGGTGGGGACACGGCTGACACGCGGCGGTGTCCCTGCCCTGCGGGGTCCCCAGAACCGCATCCTGCGCAGCTCGCCCGACGACGGGGGACCTGAGAACCTCAGAACCAGGTCACGGCGGAGAAACCGTGGGAGGAAAGCGCAGTGTTGATCTGAGGTTACTTAAAGGATCTGGGCCAGCAGCGCCCAGGTGAAGAATGAACCAAATTCTGTAAAAAGAAAAACTTCCGCTGGCTGCTTCAAGTTTCTATTTGGAGTACACTGTTTACAGACAATAAATTATGTGTTGCTACAAAAAAGATGCAAGGAGAAGAGAAGAAAAAGAGGAGGAGGAGGAGGAGGAGGAGGAGGAACTCAAGAAGATAAGAAAACAAAAGGGGAGAGGAAACCGATGGAAGGAAAAAGGGAAAGGGGAGAAAAACCCTTTAGAGAAGGGTTTGGATATTTTTTGTTTGGTTGGTTTTTCTACATTGTTATTGCTAGAACAAGCACAGACAGGACTCAGGATAGCTTTCAAACTAAAGAAGAACTGAAGACTCGTTAGGTTACAGAGATCAGTTGTGTACCATTGACTGGAAAGAAATCAGGTTGTCCAACTAAAACAAACTTCATGCTGTAAGTGATGTGTGTTCTCGAAGGATGGCGGTGATGACCTTGAGGACAGACATTACCTAACTACCGTGGCGGGCAGCAGGTGATCTGCAGAAGCCGAAAGCAACATAGCCACAAACCTGGGCAAGACGCGCAGTCTCAACCTTAGCGAGGGAGAAGAAGCAAGCTGGTGTTTGTTTGTTTGTGAAGCTGGGATTGAACCCAGCGCCTCAAGGAGATAAAGTTTATAAAACAGCGAGATGCCAACTTATGCCTTCCTGACTGGCAGAACTGACAGGACTGACCAAAAGCTAGCACCACCAAGCAAGTGAGAAATGGAAACTCCCCTGCCCAGCGTGGGTACAAACGGGTGGGTGGGAGTTGAAGACAAGCATTTTTCAAAGAAATCCCTCCTTGTGAAGTTGACCATTCCTCTTCCAGGCCAATACCCAGGGGAAATCTTGTACTTCGATTCTCTGTAACACATGCAAGGGTGTCCATCGTAGTATCATTTATAAAGGCAAAATTCAGAAACAGCCTATCTCCAAATAAGATCTCATGAGTGTTTCATGTTATCTGTTATATTTTGTGTGTGTGTGTGTGTGTGTGTTCAAAGATTTTCAAAACTTAAAAGTGAGGCTGAATGCCTCACTACCACCTAAAAGTGGTGGTGCACACCTGTAATGCCAGCACTTGGGAGGCTGGGGCAGGATGATTGTTTTGAGTTCAAAACCAGCCTGGGCTACAAAGTGAGCTCAAGGCCAGCCTAAGGTGTATAGAGACCCTGTCTCAAAAAGACAAAAAAAAAAAAAAAAAAAAAACCTTACAAGTGAATGGTGCAATTGCTTCAATGAACGAGGTGCAGGTGTTAACACTGTTCCATCCTGCATGACCCTCAGCGCTCTCCGTCCACTACCCATCCACCCTAGCCTTCCCATCAGCCTCCTGGCTATCATCTGTTGGTGATAGCTGTGGATGCCCTATGTGGGCCAAAGGTGGACATGACTTCCCCTCTCTTCCTGCCACATGCTTGTGGTCCATCATCAATCAAACCTCCCCCATGAAGTTTTCCTACCTTCTCAAGCCCCATCCTGAATTTCCTACATTGCCCGGGGTCTATGTCAATTCTTTTTTCCTTCACCTTGGAGCTGAGTTTTCCCTGAGGATTCAGTATCTCTCTTCTGACTCTGTCTACACCACTGCCCTGTGGTCCTCTCCTGGACCCAAATCCTTGCTCTTTGCACTGGAGACAGTTCCTGTTTCAATAGTCTCAAGATCTGCAGCACCTCTTCTCACAGCAAGTGTGGATCAGCAGGGGGGAGGGGCTGAAAGAGTCAACACAAGGGGAAACCAAAACAAGTGGCTTTCTCCTATTTGCAGATCAGCTTATGTTCTCTGCTGACCAAGGATTGGCCAAACATGTAGGGTGTCCACTCTGAGTTCAAGGCCATCCTGGGCTCTGCAGTGAGGTCAAGACCAGCCTGAACTCCACAGCGAGACCCTGACTCCAGCGTTGGCCCAGCTTCCTGAGATGCCTCCCACTTTGCTCTTGATGTCCATGTGTAGGAAGAGATCGAATTTGATTTATCTCTCTTGGCACTGTGACAGGTTATTTTGTTTTGTTTGTTGTTGCCATTTTATTTTATGTTTGAAACTAGGTTTTGCTATATAGTTTAGTTGCCCCTGAACTAACTATATAGCCAGGCTGGCCTCTAACTTGTGGCAGTCCTTCTGCTTCAGCCCCCCAAATGCTTGCCTGCCTGCCTGTCTGCGCTCTCTCTCTCTCTCTCTCTCTCTCTCTCTCTCTCTCTCTCTCTGTCTCTTTCTTTCTTTCTTTCTTTCTTTCTTTTTCTTAAGGACTTAGGTATTTAAGACTGGGCATAGTGGTGCACACCTGTGATCCCAGCTCTTGGGAGGCTGTAAACAGGCAGATCACTACAAGTCCAATCTAGCAGTGAGACCCTGAACATCCTGTAGACCCTTCCCTAAAATACTAAAATACAAAAAAAAAAAAGAAAGAAAGAAAGAAAAGAAAGGACTTATGTATTTAATTGTGAAACTTCCTCAGCCACTATCTCTTCCCATATTCTCTGTCCCCAGTTTCTCTATTCTCTTCCTAGAACCCTAGTCAGCATTTCACAGAGCCAAACTGCATCACAAGTTTTCAAAGTGCTTCTGTGTACATTTCCCCTGCCTGCTAGTCTGTGTGAATTCTTCAATGCTGGCTTCCAGTTGACAAGTTATTTCCTCACCTATGTTCAACTTAGGTGCCCAGAAGATAGCTCAGCAGTCTAGGTGCCTGTCTGTCAGGCGCACGGCCCAGGGTTCAATCCCTGGTACCACATGCCATTCTGGCCCTGTGCTCAAGGTGGCCACTGAAACCGGGTGTAGTAATGCACACATATAATCCCAGCACAGGGGAGGCTGACACAGGAGGATCATTATGAGTCTGAGCTGAGTAGTGAGACCCTGTACTAAATAAATAAAAAAGATTTTTTAAAAAAACTATGTTTAACTTACAGTATATTCTACTTTCTGTCTTGAGTTTTAGTTCCTGGTACATTCAGTATTTATTTTATGAATGAGATACAGCAAAGCCCCAGTAGTTTCAGAGTTGTGAACAGGGAGATCTATAATGTATGTGTAAAACTTATTGGCCAGGGGAGGCAGCAGGCAACCCCATAGCTGTGATTCTACCTGTCCCTCTCACGTACATCTTAGGAGCTGGAGCAGAGAGCTCCACTGAACCTCCTCATACTGCCCTGCCCAGTTATGAATTTTGAATATTTTAAGTATGTGTGAATTAAAATCCTTTTTTTCCCATGGTTCAAATACAGACATATTTCCAGACACTGTGGCACACACCTCCAAACCCAGCATTCGAGTGGCTGACACTGGAGGACCACTGTGAGTTTGAGGCCAGCCTTGGCTCTGCAGTGAGTTCAAGACCAGCCTGAACTATACACCAAGACCCTGACTCAAAAACAAACCAGAAACACATTTTGAGAATAACAAAAACTTATCTACCTGTTTTCTTTTCTGTACATATTTTGAAAAACATGGGACTCATGTGACAGAGTGAAGTCATTCTCAATTCTGCTTTGTCCCATGTGAGTGCCACAGTACAGGATGTGGAACCTTACCTGCCTGTAACAGGCAGGCCCAACCCAGGACTCTGTGCGCCTGGGCTACAGAAAGCCGGCATTTCCCAGCCTGTGCAGTTGCATCTGTTCTCTTGCCTGCTGCAGAGCGGATGCTGCTGTGGTTATGTCAAGAATCCTCCACCAATTGTGAAAATGTCTGGGGTCGCAAAGTTTCCTGGGTGGGTTTGACATGGCCCCCTTGGGCTCTGTGCAAAGGGGCTGTCACCCCGGCTTAGCTATGAGGCTGGAAAGCCCCTGAGCCAGCTAGAGCTCACTTCCGGGAGATGGAGTGAAATGGCTGTTGTCAAGCAGTATAGCCCCAAATCCCGCCATCCTCACACTCAGGGACCTGGGTCTCCAGCTGCAAATCGCTGGAGGTGGACCTAGTGCCCTCCTCACTGGGAAGGTGTACTTCCCTGCCCATCCATCCTCTTTTCCGCCCTTCAGATGGTATCCTCTGGCCAGCAGGGTCACAGGATCCTCCTCCAGCTGTGGGGACAGCGACCAGGCAGAATGGAAAGCTGCCATCTTCTGTAAGGTACACCTGTCCGAATCCAGCTGCTTCCTGGTCCTCCTCATTCATCTGAGATGAGCAACAACACACACACACACACACACACACACACACACACACAGCATGCACGCACGCATGCCAGTCATTGCAGAGGGTTTGCCTTCCCCTCCTCCTTCATCTTCCATTTGAAAATGCTCCACGTGCTGGTGTAATGCTCAGTGATGCAGGTGCCTGTATCACAGCAGAGCTGATGCAGCCACTGCCTCAACTGAGAAACTGCTGAAATGCCCATTAATAGGAGATTTAGATGACGGATTGCATATAGAAAAATGTACCCATTTAGAAGAATGGGGTGAGAACCAGGAATATAGCCAATAGGCAAATAAATAAATAAGTAAATAAAATGGATCTACATCTGCTGACATGAAAAGTTTTCCTTCTGCTAAATAGTAAAAGTTGCAACACATCCATATATGTTAATAACCACACGTGTCTAAACAATGCACACACATCTGTTTGAGCACAGATAATATCTGAGGAGCACACTCAACTGCAACAGTGGTTTTCTCTAAAGTGATGACAGTCACGAGCGTTGAGACAGAGGACTTTGTGTTCACCTTTTGCATTGTCTGATGTTTTGCAAGAATATGTTGTGCTTGGGCCAGCGAGGTGGCTCAGTGGTCTAAAGCACCTGCTTAGGAAAGCTCAGGCAACCGCAGGGACTGCGGTTCAATCCCCAGCACCACATGCTGCGCCAGCCCCACCACCAGGGCAGGCTGAGCCAGCCATAACATAAATAAAGAAACAAACAAATAAATTTAAAAAAAAGAATATGTTGTGCTTACCAAGCCTGTTGGTGCAAATCTGTACTCCTGATCCTCTGACTGGCTAATGCAGGAGGACCACAAGTTTGAGCCCAGTGTGGGGTGCTTAGCAACTAGAGAGTTCTTGCCTCAAGACAAAAATAAGGAAGGGTTTGGGATGTAGCTCAGTATGAAGGCTATGGATTCAATCCCCAGTACCCCACACTTTCCAAAAGAATTTTTTTTTTTTTGAACGTAGACCTTGTGCTTGCCAGGTAGGCACTGGTGCTGATGAGCTATATCACCAGCCCAAAAAGAATATTCTTACAATTTAAGACACTTAAAATTGGTTTTTTTTCTAATATAAAATGTTGTGTCAGATGCTAGGGTGCTGCTGGTGGTGCAATCAAAATAATTGAACACACACACACAGAGGCTAGGGATATAGCTCAGTGGTACAATACTTGTCCCAAGTTCTAGGTACTATCCCTAGCATCACAATAAATAAATGATAGAAATAAATAAGCAGATAGAAAGCATCGACACTTGCTTGCTTTCACTTAGACCCCTTCAGAGGAGTTCCATTCGGTGGACACAGCCCAGCCCAGGCAGTGCTGTGACCTCAGGGGGTGGACACCGTGAGGTCTGCTACACCACTGGGCTCCAGGGTGGAGGCAGACCAGGAAGCTGGGCGCCTAGCCAGCGACCTTGAGAATCTGCAGCAGGGATGAGAGGACGGCCCAGTATGGGGTCCTAAGTAGAAAGGGGGCAAAACATTAAAGAAAAGGGAAGAAAGCTTGCCGTGGAGGCTGGAAAGGCAGCAACGGACAAGATGGAAGGGACTTTGTGGGCCAGGGACAGAGCAGAGACAACTGCTTCTGCCCCCACCCGGGACAAGTGCATTTCTTTCCCAGCAGGAAGCCCAGAGGAGAGAAATGAGGTGCAAGTCAGACAGAGAGGAGATCGGGGTGGCCTAGGGGTAACAGAGCAGCAGGCCAGGTGGACAGCAGCGGGCAGAGGAGCCCTGAGCCTGGGCTCTCCAAGCCTGTGCGGCTAGAAGGAGCCAGCACCCACCCAAGGGCGAGAACCAGGCCAGGAGCACCGGCGGCTGTAGCACCGGTGATGAAGCCGCTGCCCTGGCCTGCGAGATGAGGCTGTGGAGGGCACTAGAGGCTGTGGCAGGCCGAGCAGGCCTGGACTGTCCTTCTTGGGTCACCCAGTCCTCTCCACACCCAGCCTCAGTGCCAGACTCATGAGCAGAAGCCCCGAGGCCAAGGAACAGAGAGAGGCTCCTCCTCGCCTCTCCCGCCTCTCCAGTCTCTTGAAAGTTTTCTGTCTCTTCACAGGGTCTTCAGGGCTGTTTCGGGGCGCTTTTCCCGGCCTCCGAGCTCAGTGTCCAGCGGCCACAGTTGCTCCCGCAGGCCCAGGCCCCCTGCACAGCTCCCAGCCCCCTCCCCGAGCTGGAAGGTGACAACCCCTCAGAGGCCACCTCTCTCTGCGGGCGGCGGGTGACATCACATCCTCCAAATTCGACGTTGCCTCATAGCCGGCCGGGAGCAGGACGCGACTGTCCCGCTCCGCGTGGCCCTGGCGGAGGAGCGCAATGGCCCTGCGGGGGGCAAGAGCCTGGCTGCCCCTGCTGCTGCTGGTGGCCCTGCTGCTCGGTGAGTCGGGGGCCCGGGGCAGGGCCGGGGCGGGCGGCGCGGGAGGCCAGGGCTCCGGGCTCAGCCTCGTCGCCTCCCCGCACACCCAGCAGACGCCGCGGAGGCCCAGGCGAGCCAGTTCCGAATGTCGCCCCCGCAGCTGGTGGCGCAGGTCGGCAGCAAGGTGAGCCTGCGCTGCGAGGTGCTGCTGCGCAGCGCGCCGCAGGGCTGCTCGTGGCTCTTCCAGCCCCGCCACGGCGCCAGGAGCCCCAGCTTTCTCGTGTACCATTCGGGGACCAGGAGCAAGGCGGCCCCCGGGCTGACGCGCTTGAGCAGCACGAAGAACGGCAACACCTACACGCTCACCCTGAGCGGCTTCCAGCAGCAGGACGAAGGCTACTACTTCTGCTCGGTGTCCGCCAACATGATGCTGTACTTCAGCCCCTTCCTCCCGGTCTTCCTGCCAGGTTCGAGCGCGGGGCGCGGCGCCTCTCCGCGTGGGGCTCGGGGCTCACTCCCCCACGGGGTTTTCCACTTTATTTTCTATTTTTGTGCTTAGAGGCAGGAGTTTGCTACGCCGCTCAGGCTGGCCCGGGACTCACCGGGACCCTCTTGCCTCGGCCTCCCGAGTGCTGGGGTTGAAGGCAGGCCCTCAAGGGGCTTTCGCACCCTGGGGGCCACTTAGATACTATTCCCACTTAACAGGCGGGAAACCAAGGCCACGGGGCGGCTGAAGAGGGACCCGAGATGGCTTTTGGACCCGGGGGATCTAAGCTCAGGTGCTTGTGTGGCGCTGGGCAAATTACTGAAATCGCTTGTGTCCCAGTACGGTCTGGGTGGTACCCCTGTGTCCGGACCCGCAGAGGGCTGCGCAGAAGACAGCGGCTCTGCCCCGTTGGGGGTCGGCGCCATCCGAGCCTCTAAAGGGTGATCTGGGGGCGCTGTGCGAAGCCGGGCAGAGGGGTCCGCCCTCCCTGCCTGCCCCCGACCACCACGCACCCCGTTGCTTCCGCAGCGGCTCCCACCACGCCGCCGCCCCCGCCTCCCCCCACATCGCTCAGCACGCTGTCCCCGTCCGCACACCCTGAAACTTGTGTGCTCTCCAAGCGAGGCTCAGGTAAGGCGGACCCCGGGTGACACCCACCGGGCGGGTCGCCCTGGTCCCAGAGGGCAGTCCAGATGTGGGGGAAACAGGGCGGCGCGTGGTGCTTGGGGTGGCACGGAGGGTCGGGACTGCCGGGACGGCGACCTCAGTCTGTCGCTAACAGTCGAAGTTTCCTTGTGGTGGGCAGGCGCCAGGTGGCTGGATCTGGCCTGCGACGTCTACATCTGGGCGCCCCTGGCCGGCACGTGCGCTGTCCTTCTGCTCTCTCTGGTCGTCACTATCGTCTGCTACTGCAGTAAGTCCGGGGGAACCACGGTGGGGAGGGGGCTGTCCCACACCCACCCTTCGCTCCCGCTCCAGGCGGCCCTCGGGAGGAGACAGGGCTCCCATTTTGGAGATTCCGCAGCTGCACAGCAGGACTAGGCGTGGCGGGTTTTTCCTAGAGATCTGAGACTGGAAAGCCTTCCCGCCCCTCTCCACCCTCCGGGAAGTTTGGGAAACAGCGCCTCGTTCCGAAGCTGCAGGAGTGCGTGTTACGCTTTCGAAGCTCAGCAGCCAGAGAACCACTCGCTGCAGACGGCAGCGTGGGTGTGTGCAGGGGGGTGTGGGTCGGGGGCTTGTGCCCCGGGAAGCCTGGCACGCGCTGCGACCCGTCCAAGAGTTTGCCTTGGCCCCGCCCACGATCCCTCAGCCTCTCTGGATTCCGCGCAGGTGACTGTACCTGCGCAGGTCTGCAGAATCGCCGACATCACCGACATCCGCCGGGCGAACGTCGCCGGCTCACCCACATTTACATTTGCAATGCAACATTTGCAGTGTTTTTAAATTGATGTTTGAAGACAGGGAGGAAGTAGGAAAAGAGGAGGAGCTGCGCGGGGAGCCCACGGGCACTCACTGTCTCCCTTTCTTCTTATCCAGGGAGTAAACGTCGAGTTTGCAAGTGTCCTAGGTGAGTCTCTTTTATTCTTGGTCTTGGTCGCCTGGTCCTGGCTTCCCAGAAGCAGGGGCTGGGAACCTCCACAGAGAGAGGCGGTGGCTGTGGTCTCGGGAGCAGGGAGTAGTAAGCTAAGCCCTGAGCAGAAAGAGGCGAGGGCGAGAGACGTGGCTGAGTCTGGATAAAGGGGCGAGGGCAGGCAAGACCTCTCTAAATCTCCACCCGGCTTAGCACCAGAAAAGCCACCAGAGGGCTTCCTCAGATTCTTTCTATCTCAACTATCTGTGGCCCTTTTTTTTTTTTTAAAAAAAAAAAAAATACTTCCATTCAGATTCCTCTGCTTTCTTGAGAAACCCCCATTTCCCTTCTGTGGTCTCTTTTTTGGAGGGAAGGACTCTGGTCCTTGCTCCCCTACCTCAATGCGAATGCCGCAGAGCTTTGATTCCTTTGATTCGTTGCCAAGGGCTGAAGGAGGAGCTCTCAGCACCTAGCGCGACCTTCTCATTCAGTTTAGTCCAGGCATTCTGAAATGCCCAGAAAGACACAATATTGAAAGGAACCGTTAATGCTTTGGGTTTTTTTTTTTTAAACCAATTTTGCATGCTTATATCTGGCAATCTGAATAACTAATCTGAAGACAATATGCACTGTAACAACCACTGTTAAATTCCTATCACCTTACTTAGTGAAATCTGTATCATTTTGAATGTATTTTTTATTCTCCTTTTTTAAAAAAAAATCGTGTATAACCAAAAAGGGAGAAAGAAAGACAAGACAAAACCAAATCCTTCAGCAAGCCAGGCCCCAGTCTTTGCCCTCCCTGAGACCTCTCAGCCACGCTGGAGCCTGGCACTGTGACGTCACTTATTCCTCCCAGCAGCCACCTGTGGTAGCCATCATGGTCTCCACTCCCAGATCTCCGCACTCCAGCGGGCAGAGGCAGGACTCCACTGGGATTACCACCTGCCCAAACCACACGGCTCACTTTATAGTCAGCCCTCCCCCAGCTCCTTGAGTTTCACCTCTTACAGACTCAACCAACCTTGAATAGCAAATACATTTTAAAGAACGGACATTTTTCCCTTGTCATTATTCCCTAAACGATAGAGTAGTAACAGCCATTTACACAGCATTGACATTACAGTAGGGGCTGTAAGTAATCCAGAGATAACTTAATGGTTTGTCCAAAGCCACCTTGCCTCCGGGGAACAGAGTTATGACATCTGTCTCCAAAGCTCAGTCGGAGTTAGAGCTAACAGTTAAATACACCAATTCCTTCCAAGAGATGAAGATACTTTAGGTTTTATACCTGAGCTTCCCCTTTATACTCCTTGGTATTTCTCTGCGGGAGCCAGGCTCAGCATCTTTCAGAATTATTATTTTAAACAATGGAGATGAAAGACTCTGAAAACTGAGAAAGACTTTTACTACTTTTATTGCTTTGAGCATAGCTGTAAACTTTGGCAAGAATAAAGCCAGCCCTGAAATATAAAGCTATGCAAATTAAGCTCATTTGCAGGATACACACAGCTGAGTGAAGACACTCAGAGATTCTAGGGCTACTGGGCTTTGGGGAGTTTTGGGGGACAGAGTATGTGCATGTGACATTCCTGACAAATGAGCCCATTTAAGAGTGCCCTGGATTAATGTAACACCAATTTGTTTGGGTAGTCAAAGGTCATTTTAGGTCAGGGGTAGGATCACGCCCTTATTCCTGTAGTCCTTGGGGCTGAAAGTCAGGTCCACCCCAGATTGTCACCTTCCTGGTGACCACAACAAAGGCTGCAAGCACCTAGGCTAAGGGCTCAGATGCTGCCTCAGCCACCTCTAGTTTTGTGACCCTGTATGGATTCCGTAGTTGCTGCTCCTGTGGCTGCTGTGAGGATCAAACTAGAGGGCATGAATGAAGTACTCTGAGGGCGGCTGAGGCCATTCACGCCACCTCACACTGAGGCTCCAGGGACGGGTTCTCAGACCCCTCCAAGGGGGCTGCCATGGAGTGATGCTGCACTGGAGAGGCTCTTGCTACACTGACTGTCACCTTGCCTCCCTTCAGACCTGAAGTCAGAACTGAAAGCAAGCCCATCCTTCCCGAGAAGACCGTGTAACGCGGCGCCCAGCCTGTGTGACAGCTGCTACATGAGTCCATACTGAGATCATTCCTGAACAGCAAGTGCTTCTCCTTGGGGCTTTCCAGTCTTCCTTCCTATGTATTCATTTTGGGGGTGGAGTGGGAAGAATTACTTTTTCTTCATGTTATTTACTTTGATTAAAAAAGAAAAACGGGCTGGGGAGATAGCTCCGCGGCACATGTGCCTGCCCTGCAAGCGCAAGGTCATGAGTTTGAACACTGGTCCTGCCAAAAAAAAGAAAAGAAAAAAAGCCAGGCAGTGTCTGCAGTTCACAAGGGTCCCAGTACCCTTAGAGAGGCTCTCAGATGCTGGACTCTGTCCCTGCACTAACCTGAGTGTGAGTTGCACCAGGGCTGTCCCTCCCTAATCACACCAGTCTGCTCACTTGAGCTCAGGGGCCACCCTAAGAGCATTCTGTCTAAACCCAGACTAAAGTGCATGCAGCCCCTTTTGGAACCAATAACAAGCCTCATTGATCTGCACAGACTGCAGTGTTCCTGTCATCCACTTCTGTCCATGACTTTCAATAAATGCAATAGCTTTTCCCTCACCATCGAGTGTCTGCTTTGCAGTTCTTTTCTTGCCCTACCTGTGATGCCCTGCCAACTGGTGGTCAACTGGTTACACCCAGCTGAATTGAACTAGCCTGGTGCTGGGTGTGGGAGGCCCCACCTGAGGACAGTCGCCAGCAGAGGCAGAACTAGAGCTGTGGGGGGTTGTTAGGGAAGCTGTTGGAGCTGTTGGAGGCTCTTGGTTCTCTTGGGCTGTTCGGGAGGACCTCGTCATGCTGGTGAACTTGGTTGTTCTTGGCAGAGGAGCTCAGGACCTCATTGTCGCTGAGCATGGCTGCAGTTCACTTTGGGGGAGCTCTGGTCCTCACCTTGAGCATCGCTTACTGGCTGGGTGGGGGGCGGGGGTGCACTGCTCAGACTCCTGAAGAAGCTTGTCACATTGGCTTTCCTGATAAGAACTTAGCTTTCCTCATCACTGGAGGAGCTCAGATCCTCACTGTTGCTGAGGAAGGCTGTGGTAATTTCTGGGGGAAGCTCTGGTTCTTACTTTGAACGTTACTTCCTGGCTTCAGTTCGGATCCCTCAGCCCACTAGCACAGATCCTTCGTCACGCTGACACAGACTTACTAGCTTCCACCACTAATCATTGGGCCTTCCCAGCTCAGATCTGTGAAGTAGGCCTGCATGAGACACTGTCACAGACTCTAGACCTCCAGCTGGGACATGTGGGAGGCACTGTTACAGGCTCTAGGTTTTCAGCTGGACTCACACAGGACATGTGTGTGGGATCCAGGCTTCAGCTGACTTCTTTGGTCTTTAGTGTGTGAACCAACCTCCTGTACTCTTTGTATATGATTCTTCGGATAATTCATCAGAATCTTATAAAATCTGTCCTGTACTGTACTGCTCCTCTTGCAAAATCCCAAGCCATTACACTACCCAAGAGCTTGGAATCCAGGGTCCACATGGTTACATGGCAGGAGGCCTGGAGGCAATCTCAGCATCTTATCGTCTAAACCTTTCCCTGCCCAAACAGAGGAGGCTGAAGCCCAGAGATGGAGCAACCTGGCCAGTGACAGCAAAGTAGGGTTGGAGGCTGCAGCCCCGGCCTGAAGTCTTGGGCTCTTTCCTTCACACAGGCCTCTCTTCCGGAGGTCAGGGACTCAAGGCCGGATGCTTGTGACTCAAACCATTATTGGGCCTCAGGCCCAAGGAGGTAATGAAACAAAGAGAATTTCTGCCTTGACAGGTTCTATGATGTTCATAACATCAGACTTTTCTATAATGAAGCATATAATGAATAGCTTCTGCACCAGTTGAAACCAAGATGCGCTTAAGGAAGTACTCTGTTGGGGCAAGCAGAATAGAAAGCTGAGAGATTGTAACAGTACAGATTCCTACAATAAAGGGGTGAACTCGGTCCTGGAGTGAATCCTCCCATTGCTAAAGAAAATCACTGTTGAATTTATGTAAGGCCAAACTGTATGGAGCACCAGTAAAGTTGGGCAGAGGTCCTCTTGAATCCCCAAATTTGAGATAACAGATTGGAACATGCCCACGGAATCACTGATGACAACTTGGACTTGAAGACAATTGTTGGAGCACTAGGAGCACATTTCTCCCCCTCCTCCCATGGGAAGATGAGACAGGAGACTGGTGTGGATGCTGAAACTGAAACAGCTGCCCCATGAGAGGGTTTCCCGAGTATTACAAAAGCACTGAGAAAGGAAAACAATCTATGTGAAGAAATACCAGTGTCCTATAATTCTTAATCCATGGTTAATATTATATTGTAACCTTGTCCTATGCATGTATGTAGAATATCTACCTGGTCTAATAATATGCCTTTATAAGGGGCTTTAGTAAATAAGCATTTATAGCGTTCTTTTTAATGGCGAAATAGCATTCCACTTTTTGTTGTGCTCCACTGTTATCTAACATTTCTCCCAATTAATAGCACTACTAGAATTTTCTTTAGGATAAATACCTGGCAGTACAATTAACAGGTCAGTTCCTGTTCTAGTCACCTGGAGTTTTCATTATTGAAATCATGACTAATTGCCCTTTTCCATTACTTTCCTTCCTTTTAGTAGATGGTGTTCCTCCAAAATTTTTAATCACAAAATTTTCATTTTGCCTTTTGGATAAGTTGTACATACAAACCCCCACTACCACCACCAAAAAAAAATCCAAGGGTCAGCCAGATAGCTCAGCAGACTAAGCACCTACTTAGGCAAGCACGGGGACCTGGCTTGCAGGGACCGGGTTCAATCTCCAGGCACACTGAGTCCTGGTGTGGTGGCACATGCCTGTAATCTCAGAGCCTTGAAAACAGGAGGTTCACTATGAGCCCGAGCTGCATACCAAATACATCAGAACAAAAAATTCCACTAAAGCCTAGGAGTGCAGCCACACGTTATGCAGTACGTACCCCCATACAATTAGAAACAGATTGAAAATAGAATGTCACAGGCTATCTTTCCCCCACACCTACACTCCACAACCACCTTCCTTTTTGATACTTTGTGGTGTGTATCTACGTGTGAATGTTGGGGACTTAACCTAATGTGGTTGCCATGCAAATCCTACACTCTCACCACCAAGCTGTATCTCTAGTCTTTAACTTTGTGAGGTCTTGATATTTGTTCAGCCTAGCCCCAAGTCTTGGGTCCATGTGATCCTCTGGCCCCATCTCCACCCTAACCATGAGAAACTATAGGCATGTGTCACCAATTTTGAAAAGCAAAACTCTTTTAGAGAAGTTTCCCTGTGTGGGAAACCAAACAAAAGCTTAGAAATGCCCTGTGAGACCAAGAATAGCTTTCCTCTATGAACCCATTCACCTGACCAGCACAAGGCATTGCAGACACTGGGGTCAGCTCTGGGCAAGGCCCAGGGGAAGGCTCCTGCAGCAGCACAGCCTGGGCATGGTGCTGCCGCTAGACTCCTTGGCAAGGGTGAGAACTGTCCTACGATAGGTTGTTCCTTTCCTGGGGAAGAAATGTGTGAGGCTGACCATGCCAGGGCAAAAACCAGGATTCCCATCAGGAGTCACATTTTTTTTTCCTCTTCAGTCTTTAGTTGCCGGCTCAGCACTGCTTGGACGGAGCTACAGCTGGAAGACTGTGGCAAGGTGGATAAAATATTGAATTTTAGAAGGATTTCATTCACAAATAAAATGGGATTCACACACAAGTAAAATGGGAAATAACCACTCAGAAATTCCAAACACTGACAGAGAAAAAGTATTCATTAGAACTAGTGCTCTGGCCCAGGGAGCAAAGCAATGAATGTCCAAGCCATGCTGAAGGATGGGCTGTGAAACGATCAGAGGGACCGGCGTGCCCTACACACATAGACCCCAGCCGCTCTAAGCTGCCAGCCTCAGGCTCAACATTTTATTTGTCAATTGCTAGTCTGAAACCCCAGTTCTGCAAATCTACATGCAAGATGCTCACAGTGCATTTATTTGGATCTTAAAAAACAGCAACTAATAACACTTCCTTCAGCCATGGTCTTGACATCAACTGGCTGGAAGTGAGCCTCAATAGGATTCCCTTAGCAAACTGTTTTTTCTGGTAAGCGAGCCTGCCCTGTCCTCAGCAATCTCCGGTCGGTCCACCTCTGCCCTTCAGTCTCCCTTTCCTTCCTGCTCCTCAGGTCTGTCCTAGGCCTGTGGGCAAGTCCTCAGCATGTTTTGTGTTTGTGTGGCCTCCTCCTACGGCCAGCTTTGTTGGTGTTTTCCCCAGACCCCAAGGTCACCCAAGCAGAGCACATGCTGAGGCTGTGAACCAAGCTTCTCGGCTCTGTGGGGAATAGCGTGTTCTCTGTAAATCAGTTTCCTTGGCCCTAAAAAGGGGATGATAATAAATACTCTCTCCTCAAAGGGAGGAATATATGAGTTCATTTTGCTTTAATTGCCTCAGACAGCTGCTGGGTAGTGGCAAAAGCATATGCTGAAAAAAATGTACTGACATTTCCGTAACGTGTCATGCTGGTGACACAGAACGCAGCAACCTGTGTCTGAGCCTTCCCAAGTCAACCCTTTCCTGATGGATGTCATTACCTCAGCACAGGGAGCTCAGCAGGTACCCCAACACATGGGAGTGTGCCCCCTCATACAGGTCTCATGATAGCTTGGTCCCTGGGAGCAATGGGGAGATGTGAACCTCATCTTACCACCTGGCCCGATTCCAACTTTTGACTACCAGGGTAGGACCCAGAAAGGTTGCTGTGGGCAGAAAAAAAGCTATAATCTCAGACATGCTCAAGTCTCTCCCTAACACCCGCCCCTCAAAACCAATACAAATAAATTCCTACGACTCTACCACCTTTGCTTTATCAGGACCAACGAGCCTCTGTTCATCTCGGCAGTGCTGAGCATGGTGGCCCTGCCACCAACAGCCTGGAAGGGACAGGAAAGCTTCTGTGCTCTCACTACCATTGTGGCCAGAGATCTGGATGTGCCCAAGACACACTCTAAAGGGGGGCTCGGGGGGAACATCCTAGAATCAGAGTCCTCTACCTGTTAACTCAATACAATCCCTGGCCACTAGCTCTTCTTACACTGCAGATACCACAGAATGGGGTGAGATGGTGGCAGTGACATTTAAAACAAATTCGTACCCTGAACGCAGACCCTTAGCAAATGCAGTGCCTGGCTTTCCTCACAACGGGCACCTCCCTACTCCCTCCTTCCTACCTCTGCCACCTGACACGTTCACACAGACCCATTTCACAAAATATTTTTTAAAGGTACATTTAATTTTTAAAAATATACACAGAAGTCATGTGTTTTACATAGGAATACACACATTAACAAAGCATTTCTCGTAGTTTTCCAAAACTTTATTATATCAGTCTGAAATTTATAAATTAAATATATCAGAATTTTTAAGTTAAAATGAAATCCCTGAAACTACTGGATATGGTAGACTTCGTCCAAAATCAAATGAACACAGAGGATGAGTATGGTTTGTGTTAAATAAGGTTTATTGTTAGCTTTATTGCCTATAGCTTCTAAGATGCAACTTTATTGTGCCTTTGCAAACAGGATACATCTCTTAAAAAACTGATCAAAAGTTTCCATACATATAGCTCTATATGATAGATTACAGTGCAACACTATTCTTCTTACATAATTATAGAAATACTATAGAACCCAAGAACACAGGGTAAGCGAAAGAAATACAATCCTGAGCCATCTGAACAAGATGATTTGATGAATCCTTTTAGTGTAAGTTTAGAAACACAAGGGAGAAAAAAAATACATGCACACTGCAGCCATGAGCGAAACACCCAGGCCAGCTGCCCGGCTCCACACGCGCGGGCTGGCGCACGTTCCCAGCGCAGGCGCACACACTCCTGTGTTCTCCAGCTTCCCTCCCACCCTCAATACATTCAGTCCCACCCTTCCCAAAAGAAAGATCAGGCACTAAATCCTAGTGAACCTCACGTCTGCCTGGCTGGAAAAGGGCAAGTGACTGCTAACGGGAAGCATGGGCCCAGCACAGAGACAGCACGAGCTACCAGCCAGGGCCGGCTGCTTCAGCCTCTCTGGAGCAAATGAAGCTTCTGCCCCCTCGCTACAGTTCAAAAGATGTCTTTAAAAACAGAGCTCGTGTTTTCTCTGTCTTAAAGTCAACAGCAGAAAGCTCATTTCACATCTGCCTCGCCTGCTACTAAAATACATCCGTCATTGTATTTTTGGTATCTATTCAGTTATGGTTCAGCAAGAGAAGTCCACGAAGTATGCACCTGCTTGGGGTGAACCCTACTGTGCCATGTAAGGCAGCTGGACACTCCTGGAACCCCAAGCCTTCCTCGAGCTCCTGGCTAACAGCCCCAAGGCCGTAGCATCCTAGTGTCACCAGAGACAACAACGTGAACAGAGTTAAATGACAACGGGGACTTGGTTTTAGTCTTCACCTGACACATCCTCATGATGAAACTAACCAAGCCTTCCCCGAAGACAACCTGAGTCCGCTGACTGAAAAGACTGACCAGTGTGGCCGATAGTCCACTTTATCAGAGGTTGAGCTGGAATGCCAGAGGGCTAACATCGTACCAGCAGCTTGCCTTGTTCCGACAAATCAAGTTCTTAGTCTTTGTTAGAAGACTGTCCCGAAGCCCAACACCACTGAGGTGGAAATAACAGTACAAAGAATACTGAACTTGAACTGCATAACCTATGGAACTAACTGGAAAGAGAAAAAAACAAAAACAAAAACAAGGATCCTCATCCCCACATGACCTGGTGTGGGTTTTAGTGTCTCTATATACCTCAGCCACTACAGAAAATTTAAAACAAAAAGATTCACTTCATAACATCCTTATTTTCAGTTAAAAGCTCACACATTCACAAAATACATACTATGAATATGAGGTGGCTCTTTTCTTAAAACTTTTAAAATAAAGAGGCACCGTTACCCGTTCATTTTTGTATTAGAAGTCTTATATAATCGTCAATAAAACAGAAATGGCATCTCTGATCATTAACACAAAGGAGAAAAAAAAGCTCACCTTAGCCACTGTGAAGAGCACACTTGAACACAGATGTTCTGGCTAAGTCTGAATCTAAAGATCTGCTTAAAAGTTGGATGGGTCAAGAATAATCCCATGGCCTCTGTCCACAACTGGTAAACTGAAATGGCTCCCAGATGTTTAAGAAACCATTCTGAAATTATTTCCAGTAATTTGGAAATAATTCGTCTGACTATAAAAAGCCTTGTCTTATGATTATCTTTTTCAAGTGGAGGCAGAAAGGGACACAGCATCCCCCCACTCCTGAGGTGCACACCCCAGCATGATGTGGGCGTGGCCCCACCTGCGAAGGCTTTGCTTTCTAGAGCAGGCAGGACAGAACGTTGTGCCTCAGCATCTTTGGTTTTAAGGTCTGGCCTTTCTGAACCCACCTGTCCAGCACATCTCATCTCTGATATGTTTTAAGTGCCCAAGCACTTGACGGTTACAAGACATAATTTTCATGGTAAATTATGAGATCAAGAGTTTCCGTTTTTTGGCGCTCTTCCCACCCAGTGTAGTGCACAAGGACTGTACCCAGCAGGTTCTTTGTTAAACGTCATGAGCTGCACAGGGAACGCATTCCCAACACTGGGAGGGGGATAAAGCAGGGCTCTGGTCTTTGTCCTGAAAAGTGGCCCAAGCCAACCGTGTGAAGGGTTTTGCTGCCCAAAATATTTACCACCAGCCTCTAGAGCACAACTGTACTGTCCAAGCCTTACATAAAGCCTCATGGTTGGGTAGATGTCTGAGGTTCACAGGTAAGAATAAAATGTGAATAAAGCTAAACTTGGCCTAGGGAGAAAGGGATTAAGAAACAAAAACAAAACACTCTAGAATTTAATTCAAAGGAGAAAGTATCTAAGTAAACCAGTTTATACCCTCAACAGAGTACTGCCTGGCATCCTCTCCCTTCTCTTTTGCAGTCCGGGAGCTTGTCTTAGTCTCTTCCTTCACTGCTTTGGTACAGGGGAACTTTACAGATGGTTCCAACAGTGAAGCACAAGTCAGTGTGCGGCCAGACTGAGCTTGCACAGAGCCAACAGGCTGACCTGGACCAATCGAGACTCCTGGCAAACCTCACAGCACCGAGCAGCCACCAACGTGAACGTGACCCCGTGGTACTGCACCCTTCTCGTCCTCCCCAGTGAATCCCAGTTCTCCCAGGTAAACATTTTAGCACAAACCATCTGGTTGGTGACCATGGAT
Organism: Capromys pilorides; assembly: GCA_004027915.1. Lineage (NCBI taxonomy): Eukaryota > Metazoa > Chordata > Mammalia > Rodentia > Capromyidae > Capromys > Capromys pilorides. Next base: position 59,031 of record PVKN010000193.1, on the reverse strand, counting down.
GTTGCCAATGTGCAATTAACTTAGCACCAAATCTGTTGCGCACCCTTTTCCCTTAAATTAAGTCCATCTGTGGCCTAAAAGTGGCACACTTTTCTCTGCTTCTGTTTTCTTCTTTTTTCAGTTTTGCATGAAAGTGTTCCTATATTGATACTCAGTTTCATGTCAGATGAAATAAAGTATTTGGTGATTTCCATATAACATTTTTCTTGCAATGAAGCCACTTTATGGGTCTTCAAAGTTGGAATTATGTCCACTGAATTCTTTTCCATGTAGTTCCTCATACAGAGAAAGTCTCTTTCACATAGCTCTTTCTGGACAGTGCATTAAATGAAGATACTTCACCAAAGAAAGATCCTTAACTGTATCCATTTGTGTAATAGATTCACAGTCAATGAGATGATAAGCTTTGCAGGAGAGAGGCACTGAACAGTAAGTATACTAATCAAATACAAAAACAGCAATAAACATAGTTTGCTCTACAGAAAAGTTGCTACTAGCTTCTAACTTTAAGGGTGTAAAGTGATGGGGTGATAACTGCATTTTAGACTGGAGCATGCTTTGTCCCTTCCAGATACACAATGTTCGACGCTGGTGCACAGATCTGTATATACACATGCACAGCACTGGGTCCGTGATGATGCACCCGTGACAGACAGCCAGGTCCTGAAGGCAGGTTTCAAAGGATAGGGCTACCGAGACCAAGAGAGCATGTATCAACTTAAAAAACACTTCTAACTTCCAAATTTCATTTTATTGAATGCACTTAAAACAAGCACCTCTTGGTAATAAAAGCAAAAATCCAATAATACCTCTTCCACTCAAGCAGCAGAAGACTTCTCACACCAACCTGCTAAACTCACGACAGAATTTTAAACAGGTTTCAAGCTGAGCTCAACTGTAGGTGTGCTGAATTCTAGGCAAGAGCTGGAGCATAGGAAAACATCAAAAAGCAAACTTGGAATCTATCACAGCTTTCTTCCTTAAGCAAAACCAGAAATGCAAGTTAGTTTTACAACCACAACTGGATTTGTTCAATCTTTCTTTGAAGAATTTTTCAGTTAATTATGCATAAGCAGCAGAAAACAAAATTTTGCACAAATGCTCTCAAGGCTTACAACTATCAAGAAAACGACACTAAAGCAGGAATATTAAACACATGGAGGGAAGCTCAATTTCTGTTTCTGCTCTGAAGTTGTAAAAAAACCACCATATAATTAAGTACAAAAACCTGCACTGAATGACAACTGCTGGTGTATTTACTTGATCAGAAATGAAGACCAAGAGTATAATAAGCCCTATGGTAACACTCAGCCGGGGCGCTTCCCTCGGGGTGCACACTAGCGAGCCGGCAGAGCTCCAGAGCGTCAGCTTACATAAACACGGGAGTCCTCGGTGAGCTGCACTCAATGTAACGCTCTCTTCTGAAACGTACCCACAATTCAGTTTCACTTACAAATCAACAAACTAAATCCATTTCTTCAGAAAAATATCTGTTTGGCATCTCCTGGACTTTGTTCCATTGGACAATATGGACATTTTAATCTGAAACAAGACAGAAAAGACGGAATCAAGGAATGGGCTCCATACTGAACACTCAATTTTCATCCAGTCCTAGAATATCTTACAACAATTAGACATGCACAGTGTATGTATGCGCTGGTATTCTGCTCAGAGGATTAACCATGCTTTCTTTCCCTCAATGTACTGCTAGGCTTTGGAGATTCACAAATAAATACTCTCCTCCCGTGCAAATCTATAAAAATTGTTTTTTAAACAAAGACTTTTCTGAAAATTGCTTCAGATCCAACTTTCCTTGTCTAAAGTTTACAGTGCACCTGTCTCTAAATCAATTTCACAGTGTGGGTTACACATTCTATGCAAGGGCAGCAAACTGGGTGCCAGGCACTTGTGCCACATCAAGAATGCCCTGCACATCTCACCTGTGGCAACAGAAGCCAGCAGTCTCAAACTAAGACCACTGCTCCGCCTGGCCTAGACAGTACCTGAGCTGCTTCAGTCCAGGAAGGACACAAAGGGCTAGAAATGGGCTTCTGAAAGCTTCTGAAAAGCTGAGCACAGGCTAGCCATAGCGGCAGATAGCTGCAACCCCAGCACTCAGGAGGCTGAGGCAGGAAGGAAATATAAGAGGCCTGCCTGGGCCACACAGTTGAGTTCAAGGCCAGCCTGAACCACAGTAAGACCCTTTTTAAAAAATAAAAAAAAAAACCCTAAGTAAATATATTTTCTTTTTTTTTTTTTTTTTAAATTTTATTTATTTATTTATTTGTTTGCTTGTTGTGTTTGTTTGTTTCTTCTTATTTATTCATTTTGTGGCTGGCTCAGCCTGCCCTGGTGGTGGAGCTGGCGCAGCATGTGGTGCCGGGGATCGAACTGCAGTCCCCGCAGTTGCCTGAGCCCTCCTAAGCAGGCGCTTTAGACCACTGAACCATCTCGCCGGCCCCGTAAATATATTTTCATACAGTGAAATATTTCACAGTTTTAACACCCACCTCTGAAAAATTTCCCAAGACAAATTACTAGGTTAAAAAATGCTAAATGGGGATGGGATATACTCACCCTAGAAGAGCTACAGATCATGCTTAGAGATCTAACCATGAATAAATAAAGCAGATTTCTTGACAAAAGATCAAATACTACTCACTCTGCAAAACAGCTAAATAATCTATTCCTAAATCTACCCTCTCCCACCAAGTCCCAAAGAGTCACTCACTAGCATGAAACAGCCCAACACTTACTTGCTACCATTAAACATTTTATTCAGGGCATCCCTTGATATTATATGGCCACAGACCAACTTCATGGGTGGGTTGTTGTCTGTTGTTTGCTGACGAAGGATGGGACACGCAAATATGGAGTGATACCAGCACTTTTTACCAAGGTCGACTTCAATCTGCTCAAAAAAGAAAACATAAAAAGTTTAGTTACATTTCAGAAAACCTCCAGGCACACACTATTTATTTGGGATTACAGGCATGCGCCACAATGCCTGGTTTCAGGGCTGGCACAGCACACCCAAGGTTCCAGGGGTCGGCTCAGCAGATGCAGCGCTGGGGATCAAACCTGGGTCCTTGTTCTTGCCAGGAAAGCGCTCAGACCACTGAGCGATACATCTCCCTAGCCCCCAATCCCCCCCCCCTTTTTTTTTTTTGTAGCACCAGGGATTGGACCTGGCGCTTGCCAGGCGCTGCTTGTGCTGCTGAGCCACTCACTGCCTTTGCTCAGGAACACACTTGCAAATTCCTCGGGCTATAATCAGGAACAAATCCACCAGAAACTTTGTTTTGTTTTAAATAAATAACACATCATGTTTGCTTTAAGGAAATAGTACACATATATGTCTTGATTAGTTTTGATCCCCTTATCTTCCACCCTCACCAGTTCCCTAATTTTCATATAAGAAAAATGATGCAATATTTAACTTTCTGCAGCTGATTACACCGAATCTGATTTTCAAGGGCTGGGTATGTAGCATCTAAGCTGTTTCCAATGCTTACCAACTGTGAACTGTGCTGCTACAAACACAGCCACGCACGTACTACTACGGGATGATGCCGTTAACACCTCCAAACCCACTGCGTAGCATACTTGGCGAGGTGAGAAAATTCAGCGCAGTACGTAACTTCCTCCCCCGACCCTTGTTTTTAATTTTAATTTTTTGAGGCAGAGTCTTTCTGCGTAGCCCAGGCTGGCCTCAAACACAGCAATCTTGCCTTGGTTACAGGTGTGCACCTTGCCCAGCAAGTAACTCTTTAAAAGGCAGCCTAAACATGGTTTACATCTGCATGCAGTTCAAATCTGAGGTTCCCATTATGTGAGTGTGGTGGTCCTGAGAAACCACCAGTAATAGGGCAGTACAACAAGTTTCAAAACGGCCTTTTGCAATCTGCAGATCAAAGTCCACAGCGTTTGTACCCATTATTTCTCTTTGCTGCAAAAGAAACAAGTCCTACGGAAGCCATGAAATCACCTAGCAGGGCATGGCCCATGCCAGAGGCTCTAAATTCCAGCGTTCTTTCTAAATCTAAAAATGGGAATTGGAATTAAAGTCCATCACTCAGACTCTTATGGGAAGGTTGACAAGAATCCAGCAGAACGCTGATGTGCAGGCATCGGGTCAATCTGCATTTCAGGCTGCTCTGTCCTGTGCTGGGTGGCACCGCCACACGCAGCATAGCTGGGCACTGACAGCTGCCAGGCCCCTTCCTTAGAAGTGTGTGGGAGCTTGGGTTCTTTCCCCTTATGAAGTTAGCTGCACTGAGCAGGTGCTACTTGTGTCTTGACTACACTCAGGGCTGGGAGGGCACCTGTGTCTTTAACCACAGAAAGATTGCAAGGAGAAGCTGGGGCAAGCAACTGCTAGGTTTGCCAGCTGGAAGAGCAAGCGAATTGAAGACACACCTACGACCAGGTGTGACAGAAAAGAAAACCCTGAACATGTGTCAGCTTTTTCAGGGTCAGGAGTATGAGGGAATGACAATTGCAGAAACAGCACATACTCTACATGCTACCTGTACCCTGGCAGCCACCACACAGGTAATTGCCACGTGCCTGCTGGCCTTCATTTTGGAGATGAAACTACCACTTACGCAGTGTTTAAAACCAGAGTACTCAGGCCAGCAAAACAGCTTAGCAGTCTAAGCACCTGCTTTGACAAGTGCAGGGACCAGGGTTTGATCCCTGGTCCCACATGCCACGCCAGACCAGCCCCTAGCGTGCACTCAGCCAATGACGCATTCAGGCATCGTGACACACACCTATGATCCCAGCATTGGGAAGGCTGAAAACAGGAGGATCACTATGAATCAGAGCTGTGTGGTGAGATCCTGTACCAAAAGCAAGACAGCAGTGACACAGTACTGCAGGTCACAGCTGACTGCAGATGCTGAAGGGGTGACTGCAGCTCTACGGTTATGTAAGTTACTTCTTCTAATTGGTATGCGGGGAAAAAAGCCAGCACAAGAGCATGGCTGCACCAGTGCCAATGCTTGAGACCAAACTAAATCCAGGTAAACTGACATATTGCTTTATATATTTAAGAAAAGAGTATGAATTCTGTGAACTGTACTCTAGAACACTGAGTGCTACAATATGTATGAATCTTCCTTACTTCTGTTTTTCCTCACTGGCTTTCATTGTCATTTTAAGTAACAAATTCCAGAATATTCCTCCAGGGCTTCCAAAATGTACTAGGCTTTTCAGCTACTGGGGCGGTGGGGGTGGATGAGGGTGTGGGAATGGAACCCAGGGCCTTATAATAAAGCATTCATTCTATCACAGAGTGCTACCCTAACTCCTCAGTTTTTAATCCATGCACGTATGTACATAAAAAACACCTGCCAAGTGGCTTCAAGTGTTTCCTGGTTAAAAGATGGCATTTAAAACCCTTTAAATGTGGTCTTTTCTTCTGGAAGGAAACGTTAAGTCAACAGAAAATGAACTTACAGGCAATTCGTCTTTTTGGTTCCAAACTCCAGTGCACTGCCTCTGTTCAATCACAGCTTTGATGTTAATAAGAGCTGGCAGTGCCACACAACCTGCTGAGAAACTGGAGAGGAGGAGAGGATGCATCAGTGCCAGCTAGGTGCCCAGGCGTCTTGTGCTGCGGCCTGGCCCCTGGGCAGGGCACAGAGCCTTCTGTTCTGCTAAAAGCAAACCTGGACAGTTCTGCTAGAGGAAAAAAAAAAAACTTTTTCCCTTCCCCATCCCCCACATCCCCTGGTATATATTAAGTTACTGAAAAATAATCCCTGCTTCAACACAAAACACTAAAATTACTAAATAAGCCTCACCAATATGGAAGAAATGAAGTTAAAAAACACTTTAAAAAATGCTAAAACTATCATTTTCTGATGGATTGATCTGCAAAGCAAACATCTATAAGAGAAAAGCAGCCTTGGCAACCAGTGCCAGAAGGGAGCACCTGAAAGGAGGCGTGTGGGGCTCATCAGTGAGAGCAGAGGTGTTCAGAGCTGCTGCCTCCAACCTGAACGGGAAGAAAGGGTGCCCAGTAGGATTCTCCACTCAACAGCTCATAAGTGTGGCATCTTTCCCTATATTCCTCTCACACACACAGATCCTATACATACCTAAACCTACTTTTCTTATAAAATGTGCTCTTACGCACTTTTTTTTATCAGACCAGTAATACTTAAAACCTGCTTGCAGACTGGTGCTTGTTTACACACCCAGCCAAGTACACAAAACTTGCTCACTTCAGTAGCACATATACAAAAGGAGAGAAAACTGATTATCTTTTAATACATTTTATAAAAAACATGATATTAATAGGCCACCCACATAGCTCAGCTGAGTAAGGCACCGGGAAGAGTGCAGGGGCCAGGGTTCCATACCAGGCGTGCCGTGCCTGCCCCACCCCCAAGGCGCACTGAGCCTGCGACCGAGACTGGGCATGGTGGTATGCGCCTATAATCCAAGCACTTGGGAGGCTGAAAACAGCAGGATTGCTAAGAGTCTGATCTATGTAGTGAGACCTGTCGACCCTATACTAAATATAGAAAACCCAAAAAATGATTTTTTTTTTTTTTTTTTTTTTTTTTTTTTTTGCAGTACCGGGGATTGAGCTCACGATCCTGCACTTGCCAGGCAAGCGCTTGTTCTACTGAGCTATCTCCCCAGCCCTCAAAAAATGATATTAATGATGAAAACCTTTCATATCTTATACTGGCCAGAATTACAGGGCTCTGCTTATCAGTCATTAGCAGCGTTTTTCTTGCACAGATCTCAGACTGAGATCATCCCGCTCCAAGGGAAAGCGCCCCTTTCTCAGCTTTGAAGTGTTTGCAGCTAACCTTCAGCCTCATTCCAGTAACTACGTTTCAGGACATCAGTGCTCCTCATCGATGAGTGGAGACGCCACACCCCTAATTTTTCTGTCTGCCCAGCCCTTTTTGGTGGGGAGGGAGGGTGCTACAGGAAATGAGAGCTGTGTGCTGCTGAGCGACACCCTGGCCTGCCGGGCCCTGCTGCTCTGATCCCCCTAAGGGGCTGACCCCAGTGGGCTTCCCCAGAGAACCTGATGACAAGAGCACAGCACCTGACACTGCACGATTCACGCATGAGGGACACTGTGCAGAACGTGGACTGGACCTCGTTCCTCTGCATGCCACACAGTGCCCGGCACACACGGCAGAACAAGAAGGATCTGGGATTAAATGAACGGAAGAGCTAAAACAGTTATTTTTCTAGAAAATTCATTTTGTTTCAGGATCCTGTAATCCCAGAACTTGGGAGGCTGAAGACAGGAGGATCAATACTAGTGCAGTGAGACCCTATAGACCCCCCACTAACACAAAAAAAGAAAACCTGTGATACTGTCATCAATCTCATCAGAAAAGTCTTCATGTAAAAGGAAAATGACAAACTCAGTCAAGCAAGGTGGTTTCAAAATTTTCCATTTTAGCTGAAAGTCTTGAACTTCATTGTGGTGGCAAGATACTTGCCATTCGATTTAAAAGGTATATTTCCTTCATTTAGAAAACAAACGTCAAAAACCTGAGCACACATAAGTAATTCGTCTGTTACTGATTCTCTTAAGTAAAAACCATAGCTCAGGGAAAGAGTAACTAGTTCGGGTCGTGTAGCTCACATGACACTCAGGCGCGCTCTGTCTCAGGACAATCCCGGAACAGCACACAGCTGACACGCTGCTAGCAAATCTACCACAGAGTATTGACCAAGCAGATACTCGAGGGTCAGGTGCAGTTGGTGCTTCACTGGACCACTGTCGAGTATGAGCAGCACGTCTCAAGGGCAGACACTCGGTGATGAGGAAGACAGCAAGCGGTGCAGAGGTCCCGACGCACACAGGCGCCAGCACTTAGCCGCCTACTGTCACGGCACCATCTGTGCCCACCTCGGCAGCACGGCAAACGCTCTCAGAACACATGAGGCTCCCATGCTTTGGCTATCACCTCCCTGAAGCTGTGTCACTGTCAACTGCCACAAGCTCTCAAAACACCAGCCGCACGGAAGACAGACCTCCTCTCGACTCTCATCACTCCCTACAGAGTCACAGGTCACTGCCAGATGGGCGTTTCCATACCTGACGCTGAGTGGGGACTCCACAGACAGCCCCAGGAGGGCACAGGCGTCCCGAGTGAAGATGTCGCAGATGTCGGCCCACTGGTTTGCATCGAGCAGGTGGACGTATGGCGAGTTCTCAATTCCTTGTCTCAGGTAAACGAGGCTTCCCATCAACACCTGGATGTCTACATGAAAAGGCACCCGTAATTTGGATAATCACACCTGAAATAGTTTACTCAAGGAAACAGGCTGAGAAAGGCAAAAACACCCCACCTTAATTGATGCAGCCTAAAATAATGTAAATATTCTGACCCATAAGCCTGGTTTCAGAATTCCCTCACCCTTAAAGACAAAATATGGAGAAGGGAAGAAGTATTGAAAATACAGAACTACCAACTCAGGTGTGGCGGTGCACACCTGTGATCCCAGTACTCGCTGAGACAGGAGATCACTGTGAGTTCAAGGTCACCCTGAATTACAAAGCAAGACTCAGTCTTAAAAAAGAAAACATACTTGCTTTGTTTTGATTCTGAGACAGAATTCCCTTATGTAGTTCGAGACAGCCATGAAATCAATCGTGACCCTCCTGCCTCAGTTTCCCAAGTACTAGGATTAAAGGTATGCACCACCACACCCAGCAAGTGTTCTACTCTTATTCCTAGCATGACATAATCATTCCTTCTCAGTCTCTTCAGTTTAAAAGGAAATCCCCAGGCCTGCAATTCTCTTTCAAGCTTTTCATTTCAGAGGCTTCAATGTTTTACTACTGTTTTACAGCCAGTCAACGCTTTCGGACAAGACCGTCATCCACAGCTGTTTCAGTTCATTAGCAAATGTGTACATTAGACGTAGTTAAGATAAACTAAACTCACTGGTGGCAACAGCTAAGTATTGTGACATCTGACTCTAGACTCACCTTTTTGATGATTTAGGGCAAATGGCTGGAAGTTTTTAGCATATTGCAGGGCCTCTCGCTGATTTGTAGTTCCACCCATTAACAAGCTAATAAAATAAAGCCTGTGAAGCTTAAACTCCAAGGAGCTGTTCTGGGCTATGAGCATTTCTCGGTTTGATACTGCCCACCTATAGGGGGAAAAAGGCAAGAAAATTGTACCAATAATCAAGAATACAACCACGGTGCATCTGAAATTGTCTGAAACATAGTAATGTAAAATAGGGTTTGCCTGCCATCTCCTGGAAGGCTGTGGTTATATCAACGCCCACATGTAAAGCAAGCAAGCTTAACACACTCTCCACACAGGGTCTAGGCGATGGGCACTTATTTAGTAAAACTCTCCATCAACAGTGATGACCAATGTGTCCCCTGATGCGTCGGATTGGGACAGGTGGCAGCCTGCAGCAGGTGGCACCCAGCAGCTGCACCATTTGCCTGCCCAGGGCAGGCCCACTGTTTTTCCCTCTGAGCTGATGTGTGGGGCTGTGAGCGTGCACGGACGGAGCACACCCACGGCTCTGGGGGCCATCTAATGCCATTAAACAAATGAACCAGCTTGTTTATAAAAATGAACCAGAGATTCTGAAGGGCAACCACTTGTTCTTAAACTTTCTGTTTTTTAAACTTTTACTAATGAAAAATTTTGTAGAACTCACTTTGGGATTAAAAATGTTGCTTCCTGGGCTGGCAAGATAGCTCAGTGGTCTAAGGGCCTGTTTAGGCAAGCTTAGGCAGGTACAGGAGACCACAGTTCGATCCCTAGCACCACAATGCCATGCTAGCCTTGTCTCCAGGGCAGGCTGAGCCAGCCGATCGATAAATGAATGAATGAATGAATGAATGAATGAATGAATGAATGAATGAATGTAAAAATGTTGCTTCCTCTCAAGGTGCTTTCAAGGCACACTAGGAAGGTAGAACTACACACAGAGCATATCTTCCCTCTACCAACAAGATTGGTGCACGTGTAAGGTAAAGCGCATTACTCAGTTTTGATTGATCCAAAGTACAGTGGCTTAGGCCTCAACTCAGCCTGAGCAGTTGGAATAATCCATCCTGAGCTAGGACTACCAGGTCAGGGAGCACTAAAGCACAAAAATATCCCAACCAGATGTCAAAATAAAATTGTACAATGAAATGATAAAAAGCATTATTTCTCTAAAATATTCAAATACAGAAGCTATTAGCATCTTACATTTTAAATTGACCTTTTGTTGGAAAAATAAATATTCTCAGGTTAGCCCACTTCATCGAACACCCTGGAATCAACTGGCTATGAGTATAAATTTTGAGCAATGCAACAAACTACAAGAGTGAAATATTCAAGTTCTCCACAATGAAGCAGCTGACTAGGATCAGGCTTCCAGGAGCAGCCCCTCTTTTCTGGACTCCACTTCTCCCAAAAAAGAGCTGCACGTGCATATGTCTCCTTCCCCTGCTGATGCATCCATGGCCTGTGCTCAAGTCATTACACTTCTGAGCCCAAAGCCACAGGATTAAGTTATTAATAATCTTGATCTTGGAATTATTTAATTGAATTGAGGGTCCTTGCCTGGCACGAGTGGTATCAGGTTGCAACACCACATCTGACAAAGCCTGCTGACAGCAACATGGCGCAGACCTGTCCTCCGCTGACCTATCCTCTGCGAACCTCCGTGCTGCTCCACACTGCCGCCCCTTCTGGACTCGGGGTTCCAAGGAAGGCATTTAAATCTGGCTGCTACAAAAGCTCAGCCAATGCCCTCAACTCACAACAGAATGAGTATGTCTTCCTGCTAACACATAAGGAGGAACGATAATCCTTCTTACTCTGTTTCTGATGTAAAGTGTGTATGTAAGAGTTTGTAACACCAAACAAGGGAATTAAAGAGAAACTATAAATTTTAATGGAAATGAGAGCCAATTTTTAAAAAGTCCGTTAGTAGGCATTTCACACAAAGAGATAACATTTTATTTCCATAGGAGAATGTTCATTATCTAGGTTAAAGGGAGATGAAAAAATGGTATCCAAAAAGAACTTTTAGAAACCAGATTTTTAATGAGTAATTACTCTAAAGAAGCTGGATTTTGAGCACTCTTTATGAGCTGCTACAGTTCGGGCGCTGCTACTACACCACCGCGGGGTATGGGTGGAAGCTGCTGTGGGGGCTGGGGCTGGAGAACGGCAGCCCCAGCACAGCCGCTGGCCTACACCATCCACAGTGAACACTGTGCTTTTCTTAATTTACTACTTGAGTTTATTTTAACCAACTTTCAAAGTTTCTTACAAGGCTATAAAATAATCAGGAAAAAAAAAAATAGAATTCCTCTATGTTCCCTACCACAAAATGTTGAGAAAAATGAAAAGGTAACCACACAAAAGGAACTGGGAGAGCCAGGCATGATGGTGCATGCCTGTAACGCCAACACTCCGGAGGCTGAGGCAGGAGGAGAACCAGTCTCAGGCCTATTTGAGCTACTGAGTGAATTCAAGGTCAGCCTGAACTACCTAGCAAAATCCTGTCTCAAAGAACTAAAAGAAAAAAAGACTTAGAAGGAGAGGAAGACATCACAGAAACCCAAACTCATGGAGACTGGGCACGAGGGACACAAGGCGGGGAGGAACAACACACTTCTGACCTCACATTCCCTAAGATCATGTTTCTTCTCATTCTATTCTGAAACAATGGTCTTTAACTTCTGGAATCTCTTATTGATTGATTGATTGATTGATTGTGGTACTGGGGATTGAACTCAGGACCTTGTGCTCGCCAGGCAAGCACTTATTCCACTGAGCTATCTCCCCGACCTTTTAACTTCTGTATACCTAAAAAAATCTCACAAAGCAAAAAGATTTCTAAGCTTCTCCTTTGCTAGCGAAGTATCATCTCTAATCCAAAGGTGCTACACCCCATTTCTACCCCATGTCACCACACACTCAAACACTTTCTGTTCATGCCACCCTGTCACCTCCTCAGGACTATACCCGAGCCTGTAGCTGTATTTTCCAATTCCTGGAGATAGTTACCTAGCAGACAGCAGAGGTTTCAATGTAAAGACATTCTCCACGTTGCCTTTCAATTAGTTTGTCAGGCTCTTTTATCGCTGCTCTGCACTCTATGCCCTTCCTGGCATCAGTTCTCACCAGGCTGCCTTCTTTGCTGCCTGCCTTACCCAGCGGCCTGGCCCAGGGTACACAGCTCCCGACCACCATCTTACCCAGGCCAGTAGCTTCGAGCTGAGAGACATCTTTCCCTGGCAATAAAGTTCTCTCCTTCAATCCTTGTACAATAGCACTGTCTTTTTTCAACAGAGGCAGCTAAATCTACCACTTTGGCCTCATTATTAGTCAAAGTGATGTCATGTTCTTATTTTTTAAAAAGGGTCTGAATTAGAAGCAAATGCCCCATTAAGCGAGGGACATTCAGTTCGTAGTGTAATTTAAATGAAAAGAGAATGGGGCAACTTTATCTTCGTTTTTTACGGTCACAAGACTTGTACCTCAGCTTCCTCCTATGGACTGAGGTCTTGTCCTAGCTTCATTTTGCTATCACTTGTTCCCAGATCTTTTGTAATTATATCCCATTTCACTTGTTCACTATATCCCTCTTTCAATTATCCACTTCTATAAACTTCAGTACAGACAACAGAAATTTATTTATAAGCGATGTTTATTTAATGAATGATAAACTGCAAGTTCTTTTTTTTTTTGGCACATGACCCTGCACTTGCCAGGCAGGCACTTGTGCCACAGAGCTCTCTCTCCTTCCCCTTGCAAGTTCTTTACTATCATTTTCAATAAGAAAATTAAAACAACAATTTCTTGCACACTTCCATATAATACTGAAAGCTGCTGAGTTTTACGCTGTCAACTATTTAGGGGTAGAACTACATGCATGTAATAGTTGATCTTCAAAATGTTGTGAAATTTTCTTAGCTAGAAAACAATGAGCAAGGCATGATAGCACACACCTGTAATCCAAGCACTCAGGAGGCCGAGACAGGAAGACCGATCTGAGTTCAAAGGCCAGCTTGGCCTATATAAACAAAACAAGACAAAACACAAAACACACAAACGAAAATGAATACCTAGGAATTTGATTCACTAAGCAGAACAAGGAAAACATAATTATAATTTTTGTTGTTGTTTAGACAGGGTCTCACTATACAGTTCAGGCTGACCTTGAACTTACTATGTAGTAGTGCAGGCTGGCCTCAAAATCATTCATGGTGATCCTCCTGCCTCAGCCTCCCAAGTGCTTGAATTACAGGTCTGAATCACCACACCTGTTTAAAATCTTAACCGGCTAACAGTCAAATTCAAAGACTACCAAGCAGACAAATTAAAAGCCGGAAACCCTAAGTGCATGTTAACATCCTCACTGACTGCCAACAAAATACCAAAAGCACAGGTAAGCCACACAATGAGATGATGAGATATTAGGGAACAGGGTGCCACTTTTGGACAATGGCATTTCCAGCAGAAGAAAGCTGACTTTTAATTACAAAAACATCTCCACTATACCATGCCAGTAAGCTAACTGAACACATTCACTTACTTTGATTTTCTAAAATTCTACTTGCAAATCACCAATGTGAGAGATCCACAATTATCCTCTAGATAAGAAGACATTGGACACCAAAAGCAATGACATTCAGTAAGGTCACCAATGTCATTCTGCTGGATCCTGCTACCACATTTGCCTAATGGAGGGCCCTTCTGGGTGTCCTTCTACAAAAACACCCCAAACCACTAATCACTTAGGCAACTATGTTAGGAGCAACCTAAAATAACCTGCACTAACACAATCATCCAAAAGAAACATAGCATTAATTATTCTGTCAGAATGCTGAAAAGACTTTGAGTTATCCGTAGCTCCATATGTAGAATTTGCATATCACTCCAAAAACAGTAAAAACTTTACTTTTGCAGTTGACCATTCTTTCCCAGGAGCCCGGGCGATAGCATTCATCTGTTTATCTCTCCTCTTACAATTCTGCCTGTCCAGGTGGGTGTCTATTTTTGCTAATGCTCAAAGAAAATACACCTTGGCAAGTTTCACAGCACATGCAATTACAACCTTTTACAGAACTCACCCCAGTACTATGAACTGAACACAGGGTCTGCCTAGCTAACTCCCATCCCTTTTATTTTGAACAGAGTTGCACTAAATTGAGCAAGGTAGTCTCAATACTGAAATCCCCCTGCCTCAGCTTTCTGAGTCAGGGGGATTACAGGCATATGCTGCCATGCCTAGCTTTTTCACAGCAATTTTAAAGGCTTACAAATACCTTCTTCCTTCAGTAAGACATTTTCTAGCTTCCGTTCATTCCACTCTTCTGGATAAAAACTGATGCTGAAAAGAGTCATGTACTTAAAAACGACAAATATGAACTTGGTGGGACATCATAGCTATATGAATTGAATACCTAAACACTTCACAGAGAATAGGGGAAAAAAAAAAACATAAAATCATACTGCAGCCAAAAAAATTAAGAACCTTAAACCTTGCTTTTAAAATAGAAAAAAAGTGGCTAATACTTTATGGCCAAGATATTCCCAAACAGCTTCAAAGGTATGGGTTTTGAGCCCACTGCTGGAACTAACATTTTACACGCCGCAGAGTAGCTATCTTTTTTATTCATCACGGGCCAGCTTAACCCACCCTGCGGGTGGAGCTGGTGCAGCATGCGGTGCCAGGAATTGAACCGCGGTCCCTGCAGTTGCCTGAGCTTTCCTAGGCAGGTGCTTTAGACTGCTCAACCATCTTGCTGGTCCAGAGTAGCTATCTTTTTCTTATGTTCTCTGCTTTTAGACAGTCTCACTACACAGTTTAGACTGGTTCTGAACATACTATGTAGCCCAGATGACCTGAAATTTTCTCCTCACAAATATTGACAGTCCTGGAACTTCCTATATACTTCCACTGGCAGTAAATGTAAAACAGAAAAGAAACTGGCATGTTGCTTCAAATGCCTCTCCTCCTCCGCTCTCACAAGTCCATGGTGTGCCCTCTCTTCTGTGTCATTCCCTCTGGGCACTTCTTTATATTTTAATTAGCTTCTCTGGAACAGAGGTATCCTTCTCCATCAGACTAAGCGTGCCAGCACAATGAGTTACAATGGGTCAGCTCTCCTGACTTTTCATAAGTAAGACCCGTGAATCAGGAACGGAGGGAGAAAATTCAATCCTAGGGCAACAAACTGATTCACTAGAGCTGTGCCTGCCCCTCCCACTGGCCCCAGTCAGGGCTTTGTTTCCTCTGGTTCTGTGGCTATTGAAAAATGTCCACATCAGGGAAGGGGCCACCTACAAGAAGCCAGAGCTAAAAAAAAATGAGAAAGCAGACAACAGAAACTGCTCGGTCTGCGTCACCCTCATCCTCAGAAACAGTCAAGACTCCCTGGGCAGGTCCCTGTGACTGCTTCCTCCGTTTTCATTTTCTAGAACTGTTTCCCCGCAATAAACTTTCTTTTACTCACAGAAGTCCGCAACAGCTCGTAAGCCTTGCAAGCATGTGTTGGCCCGTGCACCTCTGCCGCGCACACACTCCACCGACACAATGGCAGCCTCCTGCCCCCTCCCTCTTGCGCTTTTCAATTCTTGCCTAAGTGCTGGCCTTCCTCTAAATTTAGTAGCCTCCCAAACACTGTTTCTAGCCTGTTCCATTTGAATCTCTTCTTTTTTTTCCTCTCTCTTCTTCAAAAAATCTGTAACCTTTCCCCTTTTTTCCATCCATTCAGTTTATTTTCTGTTCCACATGGCATTCCATAAAGGTGTTTGCAAATACAACTGCAAACTATATGAAAAAGTGCCATGAGCCTTCCCAGAGGCCACGACAAAATGTTCACATAGCCCTGGGCAACAATTCTGTGGTCTACGGTGACCACATACCTCGGGGGGACCCCTCTGCCTTAAGATGGCCCTTGGTGTGAAAAGACCATTAATCCAGGGCAGAGGCCTAGAGCCCTGGCCCTCTGCAGATGAAGGTACAAGCCTACTTAGAGAAGATGTAGCTTAACTTCCCATGTGAGATAAACGCAAACTGAAATAAGAGATACTGGTCTTTCTCCACCTCAAACACTTGCCAGACCTGCAAAGATTTCAGAAAAAGAGAGAAGCAGGGAGAAGAGGAACAGAGGAGGAGGAGGAAGACGAGGATCAATTCTGGTGACACAGGTATGAAACAACCCTCACTGTTTGTGGTAGGATGATATTGTGGAGTAGCCCTTACAGGGAAAAATTTTGCAAACAGGATCATGCTATGTAGTTGAGGCTAGCTCTGAACTCACTATATAGCTCAAGCTGACCTCAAACTCATGGCAATCACCTTGCCTCAGCCTCCCCAGGGCTGGGGTTACTGCTCCTATATTACCCATTAAGATAATCAATGCTGGTTCAAAATTCAAACAACAGCAGGAGCTGGGGTTTTGATCCTTGCTGGCCCTGCCCCTGGGTGTTCTGAGATTGGCAACTGAGACTGGGCATGGTGGCGCGTCATTGTAATCCCAGCTCTTGGGAGGTTATAAACAGGTGGATCATTACAAGTCCGATCTAGTAGTGAGACCCTGAAAACCCTGTAGACTCTTCCTTAAAAAATATAGGAAAAAAAAATTCAAGCAACACTGAGCATGGTGGTGCATACCTGTAGTCCTGGCACTCAGGAGGCTAAGGTAGGAAGATCAGTGGGAGCTTGAGGCCAGCCTGGACTATAAGCGAGTTCACAGCCAGCTTGAATTAAAGTGAAACCCTGTCTCAAAAAGAACTCAAAAAACCCTTCAACATGGAACTTCATATTAAGCAATGTTTTAGCAATGTAAATAAACTTTTAAAAAAAGAGCTGGCTAGTAATAGAGGAAGAAAAAAAAAAAAAAAAGAAAAGAAAAGGCCACACAGACTATTTAAGAGACAAGAAGTCAACCCATAACCAGCGAACTGCCCAACAGCTGGAGGCTATTTCCAGTGTGAGATAATGGCAACAGGATATTTTACCTGGAGAACAGTAGCACTTTTCTAGAACAATCTCCTCTTGTTCCAATTCCATAGCTGGCAAGTCAGTTTAGGTTGTGCCTTTCAAAGGCATCTATCTGTCTAGCATGTTTTAGTCTTAAGAGCCACTGGCAATTCAATCTGTGCTCATAAAGAAGTAATTCCAGGCTTTATAACTGTTGAAAGTACAGACCTGGTCTTGGCATTGAAATACACAGACAGACAGACAGACAGACAGACAGACAGACAGACAGACGCATCTACAAACCAAGTCTTCATCACTGAGTCAGATCCTGGCTGCCTACAAAACCCATCACAGTCATATGATACTTTCTGTGAGGCGTCTTTAGGAAGCAGCCAACTGGCTTCCCTCAAGACAGCATGTTAGGTCAGTAACTAGTTTAACTGTGAAGAGTTTCTATGTCTCCCACTTCTCTCTGTATTACATTACTATTTCCTTTCCCAAAGAGAAAGATCTTGAGTACTTTAAAAGACACAACAGTTGTTCAGATACTCAGCAGTCACTGGTACACTGTAATAAGCACTGGATAAAAATCTGACAAAACTTTAATAAAACAGATGGAGAAACATACACTACCTCAACTTACAACACAACCCAAATACCATTTCCTAATCACTATAAAATAACTGGGAAACTCAGTAATTTTTATATTCAGCCTACCTCATCCTCCTTATGATAACCAGCAAAGGCCTTATTTTAACACTTTCCTGCTTGAACCACCTGTGGTATCTGCATGACTGTCCACGGAGTGGGGGGGCACAAAAGCATCTAGTCACTTTTATCTGTCAGTCTAATTAATAAAAAGCTTCCCATTGGACAGGCATACACATACCACTAGTAGTTTAAGCTGCCTGACAGCAAGATAAACAAGCTATGGCCCATCATAAATACATTAAGACATGCTACAAGTACTTGGTTAAATTCATCTCCCAAATGTGTCTAACTTAGAATTTCCTGAAAACAACACAGAGGAAACGCCATATACCTTAAGTCATCTCATATTTACAATTTAGATAGCAATTTTATAACATACCAGCACATTTACATGGGAATCTATCTCTGTCTGCTCATCTGGCCTTATTTTATTTTATTTTATTTTATTTTATGTATTTGGTACAGGGTCTCACTACATAGCTCAGACTTGCAGTGATGCTCCTATTTTCAGTCTCCTCAGCACTGGGATTACAGGCGTGCACCACTATGCCTGGACTAGGTGGACGACTCAGCGTGCCCCAGGGGTGGGGCTGGCACAGCACACAGAACCAGCGATAAAACTCTTGGTCTGATTTTAGAACCGGATAAAATTTGCTTTTTTGAGACAAGGTCTCACACTGCGAGGTACAGGCTGGCCTTGAACTCACTACGTAGCCCAGACTGGCCTGGAACTTGTGATAATCCTCCCCTGCCTTACCCTCCTAAGTACTAAGATTAGAGGTGTATGCCACCACATTCAGCTTAACATTTTCTAAGAACTAAGAAAGAATCCAAAACAGAAAACTGGGGCTGGGAGATAGTTCAGTAGAATAAACACCTGCCTGGCAAGTTCAGGGTCCCAAGTTCAATCCCCAGTACCAAAAAAATAAAAACAAAAAAACAGACCATGCTGGTGAGATAGCTCAGTGGTTTAAAGAGCCTGCTTAGGCAAGTTTAAGCAAGTTTAGGCAAGCTTAGGCAAGCGCAGGGACTGTGGTTCCATCCCCAGCACCACATGCTGAGCCAGCCCCACCCCCAGGGCATGCAGTGCCAGCCATAACATAAACGTTTTTTTAAAAAAGAAAAGACCAAAAACAGAAAACTAAGCTATGAAGAGAAAGGGGGGAAAAAAACTGCAGTTTACAAAACTCCACATGGATTTTCCACCTATGAACACTCATTTCAAACTTTCATATATATATTTCATATACATATTTTTATATATTTCACACATATTTATATATCTATGTGTATATATATAATTTGTTTTTTGAAACAAGATCTTGCAGACTGGCCTTGAATGCCCTATGTACCCCAGGCTGGTCTCAAACTCACGGTGACCCTCCTGCTTCAAATGCTGGGATTATATAGGTATGTACCACCACACTCAATTTTTCTTTCCTTTCTTCTTTCTCTTCTAGACAGGGTCTCACCATGTAGCTCAGGCTGCACTTGAAGGCATCATGTAGCCCACACACCTCAAACTCAAGGCGATCTTCTGTTCTGGCCTCCTGAGTGCTGAGATTATAGGTGTATACCACCACACCCAGGGATTTCTCCATCTTAAAATACCAGGATTCTAAGGTTATACTCTCATATTGCTTCTTACATTCAATTTATTTTCTTTATTTTATGAGCTATTTTTACTAACATCCTGGAAATCTTCACACTGAAATATTCTACGAGTCAGAATACAACAGCAGTGTACCATGCTGGCCCCGTCCTCAGGGAACAGTGAAAGGGCAATTGAGACTGGGTGTGGTGGCATGCACCTGTAATCCCAGTGCTTAGGAGGCTGAAAACAGGATCACTACGAGTCCAAACTATGTACATAGTAAGATCCTGTATACCCTGTGACCCTGTCCTAAATTCAAAAAACAGAATATGATGCCATTTGTAAAATACAGCTTATTTCCTGCTTTGCATGGCAGATCACCAAGAATGACTTTTTACATTTTTAAAGGGTTAGAAATGAGACCTTACATAACCTCAAACTTGTACACACACGCGCACACACATATATATAAAATTTTAATTTTTATGTATTTGGCACAGGGTCTCACTATGCAGCTCAGACTTGTAATGATCCTTCTGTTTTCAGCCTCCCCAGCACCGGGATTATAGGCATGCACCACCACACCAGGTCTTGGTGGCAGGCTCAGCATACCTGGAGACTGGGCCAGCACAGCATGCAGTACCAGGGATCAAAGCCAGGTCCCTATGCTTGCCTAAGCAGGCACTTAGTCAGCTGAGCTATCTTGCCAGCCCTTAAAATGTTTATTATTTGAACCCTTATGAAAAAGTTTGCTGGCCTTATCTAGGATACTCGTATTACAGTCTACCCAGTAATTTCAGGTAATTTGTATCAGGGGCTCAGAGTGAATCACTAGAATCTACAGTGAGGAGCAGAGCACCTTTGTGCAGGACTTGAGTCCTCATGCACACCACATAGTTCACACAACCATCTGTATCGTGTTTTTGAATGCTGCACATCAGGGAAGCTCGAGTATCAGACGAGCAGGCCTGGACGACGCTGCCTGTTATATAGCACTAGGTACAGAAAGCGGCAGAGAGCAGGGAAGCTCTTTCCTCTCATGAGAACGCAGGCCAACTGATAAGTTAAATAAGTCACACAATTTTCTCATATTGCACTTCCCTTATTTCACTTGGCTAAAGGAAAATAATCCACCTGTGATTTCTCTAAATCAAGGGTAAGATAAACATATCTAAAAAATCTCTAATGTGCGTCTAAGTGAGTTTTCTTAGAGTTCTCACATAAGTAGCCAAAAGAAAAACTCAGTAACTCACTCCAGAGCAGGTCTCAGAACTCTGACTTTTAATGCTTCTAATATTCGATTTAACTCCACAAACGGTTCCTTCTGACTCGGGTCTACAGAAAGACCAGATTCCTGGAAAAGCAGAGAGAACTTTTGTTAGCAATAAGTAACCAACACACAGGCACACTGATAAAAATATACTCTAGACTACCAAATATGGAGCAAGCCATCACAATTTGTTGTTAACAGATGTTTCTGTGGTAGAGACCAATAACTACCCACCCCAGCCCCGCTACAGTACTAGAACCTCTAAATCTTAGCCGGGTATAGGACCATGGAATAAAGCTGAGTAATGCTTTTCAAGATGAAAATCTTGGCCAGTGAAGTATAAACATGCTCACTGTCCTTCCTAGAACACAAAGGCCTGAAACAGCAGGGCTGCATGGAGTATTTACCTATATAGCTACATCACAGCTCTCATTTTTTCTGTGGGTGCTCACTGTCTTCTACTTCTAGGTGTGAAAAACGTTATTTTTGTCTAAGTCATCATTATCTATACCTTTGCTACTAATTTACTGTAAAAAAAAATGCAGGTGGACACACACACGATGCCTACAGGTTGCAAAGAAAGACCTGAATTATAACTTATTTTAATAGTTTACAATAGAACAGTCTGGAGACAGGAACAGGGAACTGAATTGGGGGCTTTCAGGTTAGCTCAGTGGTTTAGATGCCTGAGGGGGCAATTCCAGTCAGGCACACAGGATGGTTAGATCCCCACACCCATCCTTAAGGCAATCTGAGCCAGCCAAAAACAAAAACAAAAAACTTTTCAACTTCATGAAGAACCTAATAGCCTTGGGCTATTTATTTCTCCAAACTTCAGATTTCTCATACATTGATCAGGATAATTTCTACTTGACAAGGTTGCAGTGAGGACTAAGGCTGTGTTGTTGGTTTTTTTTTTTTTAAGTTTATTATTATTATTATTACTATTATTATTTTTTTTTTTTAACGGCCCGCTCAGCCTGCCCTGAGGGTGGGGCTGGCACAGCATGTGGTGCTGGGGATCAACCTTGGTCCCTGCTGTCGCTTTAGACCCTAAGCAGTCGCTTTAGACCGCTGAACCATCTCTCTGGCCCTAAGGCTGGGTTTTGCTTGAGGTAAATTCTCAATATGCAGCAGCTACTATTAGGACTATAAGACCCTTAGGAACCGTTTTGAGATCCCTGAGCTTGTCCACTAGTAGAAAGAACGCAGCACCGCTTACCTAATACAAATTTCACCCTTAAATTCATTTGGCAAGTTTCTTTTTTTTTCTTTTTTCACAGTTTCAAAACATATTAGTATTATATTTCAATATTTGATACAATGCATATTGTTGTCCTTATTAGTTATACAGAGCCCAAGGTGTAGGTGTCATAATTTTTCAAATCATTATTGGTACAACCAAATTTCTTCTCGTTGAACTAAGAGAAAGTAGTTGTCTCCATAGCAAGTTTCTTTAAACTGGGTTAAATCAGAAGAACAAACTAATTTTTTTTGTCCCTTATCTTTGCTATAGGAACCTTCCCTCAAAAGAGGAAGTAATGACATTTTTGATCCCTCTGAATCATGACCAGCTTACTAGGCCAGAAATAAAGAGAGACCAACTCAGATGAGCTTTAGATCCACGATTTTAGCATTTAAGGAAAAAAAAAAAAAAAAAAAATCCTAGTAACTAGATAAAAAAACCCCAGCAATCCCTAATAATTAAAATATTAAAAATCTACCTGCAGGGCTAAGCATGTAGCTCAGTGGTGTAGCATCTGACTGGCGAGCACAAGGCCCTGAGTTTGATTCTTGGTACCAAAAATAGTAACAAATAAACAAAAAATCTGCCAAAGGCTCACTCCACTCTGTAAATAATATGAACAACGTTTCCTTTTCTCTCTCCATTTGGTGCTGGCCTCGTCATTGTGGTCACTATGTCTGCTCTCCGCAGCACCAGGAATGGCAGCCAGGGCTCATCTCTTGCACGCTCAGCAAGTGCTCTCTCACCCCCCCACGCCACTTCTTTTCCACATCCTCCCCCTGTGGTCCTGGTACCTGGCAGAGTTCCTCGGCTACATCCAGCATTCCCTGTCGAAAGAAGTGCTCCACCATCACCTCATTGAGAAGCCGCTGGCTGTCTGCCTGCCAGCAGCCATCTATTCCCACACTGCTGATGTCAGAATCAAAATTCTGAAAAAGAAAAAAGGCATCATGAACAGATGATTTTTTTTTCATCCCACCCAATGGAAGGAATGGTCTATGTTTCACTGAGATCTCAGTACAGTACCCACCTGATCAAAACTATCACAAGAGGAATCTTTCCAATGCTTCTCTGTGCACTCTGCATGCACCAGTGCTCAAAAGTCTGCATGAACTTTTGCTCCCCTCATTTTTCATAGGCACTGTCCCCAGTGGACCTCTAGCACTTACATCTTTATAAGCACACAAAGCCAACTTGACAAAGTCATTTTGATAAAGCTGAAACGACCATCCCAGTCAACTACTGCTACAATACCATCCAATCAGTAAGGAACTTTTTTATTCGACAGAGGGGGACAATGGGAAGTAACCTCCACAGCAACTTCAGACAAGCAGCCATTCACAACCACAGTGCTGGCGAGTGCTCCTCTCCAACATTAGCACAATGCTCTGCTCCATAAAGAGCTAACCACCCTGTTTTAGATATTCAGCCTGTAACCTAAATACACAAAATCTGGAACCACTGAGACAAAAAAATAAGAATTAAAAAAAATTAAAGCATAGACTTTCTGAGCTAAGCATCAAAACAGTGGCCTTGTACACACTAAAAAGATGGTTGACCAACAGAGAAGAATCAACTGCTTGTATAGGTTCTCAAGTTTCATTTCACCTTGTCAGATTCTGTTGAAATGTAATTTTGTAACCGTTCAGTGACACTTTCAGCAAGTGATGGAATGGTCTATTTTGCTCCTCTTCTGGACTGGAGCAGAGGCCCAGAAGATAGGTACTGTGCTGGCTCATTTTGTTCCCCCAAGGGCCATCCAAATGAACACAGGGGTGGAGGGTATACAAAGATGACAGAATGCATTACAAACTCAAGAATCTGCCTGTTACTCTTGCAATGTCTAAGTGCATATTACAGCCAACAATCACTGAAGCTAATTAACAGATTCCTCACTGATCTGTTAACTTCAACCCAAACACAACCTCCACATTTCCCCAACAAACATATCAGACACCTATTCCACAGGAAAAAATGAAACAATTTTGGAAGATAGATTTCCAAAGACAATTTTACTTGGCATTATACATGAAGGCAAAATTCAGTGAGCCATCACCAGGCAGTATCTGCTTAGATCAAACAAAAAAAAATTCTTGACTAGCTTTCATAATATACATACAAGTCAGCCAGGAATGGTGGGTGGCACAGACCTGTAATGCCAGCGCTACGGAAGGCTTAGGTAAGCGAATTCCAAGTTCAACTCTAACCTGCTAAAATAATTTAGCTACTTCGCCAGGTCTTATCTTAAAAACAAAAATAAAAAGGGCCAGAAGTATAGCTCAGTGTGAAAGCCCTGGATTTAATCTCTTATACTGCCACCAAGGGGGAGGGGGAACCAGAAGATCACCTAGAAAACTTTAAAGAGTCTAACATTTAAACACTATGCTTTGGCCTTGTTACAAAGTTTACAGTGTTGCCCTCATAAGCCTTTATAACATTAAAGCTTACCATGACTATAGTCCCTAATACATGAGGGAGAAATATCAAATAATCCCTACACTCAAAATATCTCTAGCTATATTCATGCCCTAAAACTTATTTGCTATTCTTGGGAAACAAGTAAGGGGGAGTGAACAAATGGGTCTTCTGAGCTGCTTTCCTCCACTCTGCTTTTCCAGTGTGAAAACCACTCAGGTGAATAGGAAAGCTTTTTACATACTTCTTACTCTGGTCCTAGGTAGGAAAAGGGTTTAGATGATAACAAGAGGCTGAGGGACAAGGACCCAGGGTGAAACTGCTTTGCTCTAACTGCAGTTCCTTACACTGTTGCATCGGAGTTGGCACTGTCGCCACCTTCTGTTGCTAGGCAACCAAGTTTATTTGCATGGTTGCCCAGAAATCAGTAGCACTACAAACCAGCCAAGAGGTGGCTGACAGAGAGAAACACTGGACTATTATTAGCATCTCTGTTTTACTATAATTTTTTCCTTTCATACTTTTAAAACAAAACAAAACAAAACAAACAAAAAAACTGCCATGTGGTTCTTACACAAGGATTCAAATAAACCAAAAACTAAAAACAACAACAAAAAAAACACTTAAAGATGTGTTCACCTGGAGAGAATGGTATGGTGTGGAAAGAGAAACTCATGATACACAAAGTCTGGAGGCTGAGAGAAATAAGTTACAGAGCACTCTACATCTGTAGCCAATGAACATGCTTACAAATCAGTTGGACTTTAAGGACTTACTTTCATTTCAAAAAACCTTTTTCTTAAATGTATTTTACAAATTTGTATTGTGAAGTAGTTAACAATGACATAATTTCCTCTGTATAAATTCTCTTAAAAATGTTTTTTTTTTTTTTAAATTACCATCTACTTTGAAAAAAAATTTGTGCATGAATTTAACAAAACATTACTGTTTTGTGTTTTTTTGGTTTTTTTAGGGCAGCTCAGCTTGCCCTGGGGGTGGGGCTGGTGCAGCATGCGGTGCAGGGGATCAAACCTTGGTCCCTGCAGTTGCCTAAGCTTGCCTAAGCAGGTGCTTTAGACCGCTGAGCCATCTCACTGGCCAACAAAACATTATTGTTGCAACTACTGGAAATTAGTTTTCCTTCTTAGCATCCAGTTAATATGGCTTAACGAGAGACAACCTGTTAAGGACACTTAGCCGTTCCTCTGACTTGGAAAAGACAGGTACTTTGCATTCAACCCACAAAAGATTAATACTCAGAAGCACTTGCAAACAATCTCCTATTAAAAAAAAAAAAAAAAAAACTAACACAAAAAAATTGGACAAAATTCAACAAACTTATGAAAGGGGGCAATCCTAAGGGTCAAACACAAGACATTCAAGCTCAAAGATTACCAAAGAAGGGTGAAATCAGTATCACTAGATTTGCATCCACACCCACCTAATTAATTTTAAATGACATCACACAGGTGAGTGGTGCGGAAGCAGGAACTGTGAGATGCACTTGGTAAATTACAGTCAATTTGCAGCTTTGGTTGTAAATTGGTGTCAACTTTTAGGGAAAATGTTGGCAATGCCTACTAAAGCTAAGAAACAGGGGGAGGGTGTCTGGTGTTTCTGGACAGGTCTCATTATGTATTCCAGCTGGCCTTCAATTCATTCTATAGCTCAGGCTGGCCCTGAACTTGAACTCAAGTCTCCTAAGTGCTGGGATTACAGGTGTGTACCACTGTGCCCAGCATAATCAACATTTTGATGATGCATCTTTAGAGGGCAACAATGCCCTTTTAGACACTAATGTCCTATAATACTCATCTTTCTTTGTTCTGAAAGTGAAGAGGTAGGTAGATTCACACCAATCTATCCTTACTTGGTAAACATGGGGGAACAACGTACTAAACCATTCTGCTGAGTTGTTTTACAAGCCTCAAATGCTCTAGGATATCACCATCTGTCATATTCCTGCATTCTTGTTTCTTGCAGTTATCTGACATAATCTTTCTGCTCTGGTCAATCTGCTCCTCTCCTTGCTACGCACATCAGAGAAATTTACTTGAGCAATTATTAACCCCACCCCTAGGGATGCATCTCTTACCATCATAGAGGCAAAGCAGAAAAATCCCAACAACAGGTACCCTCAGAGCACTAAGGATTATGTCTCCCAAGGAATACCAGTTAAGAAAGGCTGCTCAACTTACAGTCTGGATTCATCCCAGTTTTCCATTTGCTCTCTTCTAGTTTTATGACTTCAGGCAGGTTATTTAATCTTTATTTTCACATCTATATCCTGAGATCATAATCCGAACCTTACAAAATGTTGATGAAGATTAAAGTAAATGATGTTCTAAAACTCTCTGCACCCAACAATAAATCTTTCAATATATGGTGCTACATCCAAAAGCCAGGCCTTGCCACCCAATCTTCTGATGCTATAGTTGGAAGAATTAGAAGAATCTTCATCATAGGCTATTAACTATGAAGCACAGAAATGGAAGTATTAAATTCATTAACTTAGAATTATTTGAAGAGCCACGTGTGGTGGCACAACGGTATCTCAGCACTTTGGGGACAGCATAACCTGACTCGGATGCCACACTAAGGACAGTATTCCATCTTCATGCTCAGGTAAGTCGGATTCTCTCACCCTGCAACCTAGTATCAGACTTGACTGCAAAGCTCCAGGCTTTCCTGTGGCCTGATCTGTAATTCAACAAATAATTGTTATTAAATCATATAGCTTCATTCTGCTTAGAACAGGAGTAGTGAGAAAAACTGAGGCACAAACCCTGGAGCCAATGAAGCCATGTGACAGATGGTAGGGAAAGCCAAACTCTCCCTCTCTCTTTAGAGAATGATCTACAGACAGAAGAAGGCAGAACACAATTGTTTCCAGGTGCCGATGCCCACTACGACGAACAGAGAACACCTAGCTGCTGGTGCGTGTCACGACACTCAATTAATACAGAGGTCCTTTTGGTCCCCTGCTCCAAGCACCTGGGCTTGTTGCCCAGAACAGACCAGATCTCCAACACTACTCATCCCCATTTCCCCCGTGAGGGCTCCACTGAGAAAGGACTTGGGGGACTGCAGTGCCCGACCTGTGGCAGGCGGAGTGAGGCAGAGCCACACTCAGAACAAGCCCTGTGGCCCAAGCAAGTAGGGTGCTCACTGGGAATATGCAGCTCCTATTCAACCACAAAAACTTAAAAGCCAACTCTTCTGCCTTGATCATGAAGATACAGTATTTTACTTCATACTTGTAGAAATGTAGACATCATCCACCACACTTTCTTCAATTACTATCTAGTTATTGGTGGGGGAAGACACTTTGAAATATTTTATTTTTAAAAATTACTTTGTTTATTGATACAGGGTCTTCCTATGCAGTTTGGACTAGTAGTGATCCTCCTGTCTCAGCCTTTCTAACACTGAGAACACAGGCATGTGTCACACACCCAGCTTTTGGGTTGGCTGTCTGGGGTGCCAGGACCAGCATGGCATGCAGTTCCAGCGATTGAACTTGGGACCTTGCACTTGCCAGGCAGGCACTTAGACTGCCGAGCTATCTCCCCTTCCAAAATATTTCATTCTTAGGAAACATATTCCTGGCTTTTTATCACTATTTCCTTTTGTAAATTTAACAACTACATACTCATTTTCGCTAATTCTAACAATCCAAAATATACATCAAAGTATGTCTGTATTTCATAACTTAGTTCAGGTCTTTTTCTCCTTTAACAGAATCAGCTTTCTAGGTTTTTAAGTCTTTGCCTTCCTATGCTAACGTTCCTCTACTACAGTACAGCAGGACCTATTCAACACACAGCAGAATTTTAGAGGCAGCTGGGCACATCTGTAAGCCTAGCACCCCAGGAACTGAGGCAGGAGGATCACACTTTTTTCTGAGCCTGGCAGCTCAGACCCTGCCTCCAACAACTAAGTAAACAATTAAAAAGGGTTGGGGTATAGCTGGGTTCAATCTCCATTACTCAAAAAAAAATTTTTTTAGAACCAGCAGGACTTTTTCTTCCCTGCCCACTTTTCTCCCTGTACGCGTCCGTCCATCTGTCTCTGTCTCTCTCTCTCTTTCACACACACACACACACACACACACACACACACACACACAGACGCACACACACAGAGGCAGTTCCCGACTACACCCTGACTGCTCACTCTTTAACGCGGCGGCATTCGCTCCTTGGTGTAGCTGCTCCCTCTAGCGGCGCCGGGTAGAGGTGAAGTTGCAGCTTAGCCATCATCTCTCAACACTGTCAGCTCACCATGGGCTCACTGGCCTTTTAACAAGCTGTGTAAGAACAGAGGTCTCAGTGCAAGACTCTTCCACACCTATATACTTCCAAGTTGCACACCTGGTTCAGGTAACCCCACTTTAGATCTGGAGCCTTGGTTTCCTCATATGTCAAACAGGAATGATGTACTTGCATCATGGGACACAAATGCTCTAACACTGGCTCCAGGGTCTGCAGCACGACTGTTCTCTCCCTACCCTTGACTACTCCTTATTTTCATCCTGTTTAATAAAGTCACCTACCCCTCAACTACTGTCCTCATTTCCTCTGCTTTCCTCCAGTCCCCTGCTGAACCAAGTCCCCGCCCTGCAGGCCTTCTTCTTCTACTTGCCTTTCCTCAACGTAAGCATTCCCTGCTCCCCAGAGGAGCTGCCCCCTGATTCAAGTCGCTCCTCAAGTTTTGGACCCAGTCAAGCCGGGCTTCTTGTCCCTTCCCTCGATCCAAAGAACACCGTGGTGTGCTGCGCCCAAGTCCCACACATCGGTATATTTAAGATATGAACTCTGCAAACCTCAGCTAAGTAAGAGCACACTGCTTTACAATTCCACGCAAACCTTATCTCAGGATCTCTGCAGTTACTTTATTTGTACAAAAGGTACTTTTACATGAATAAACTAGCCTGCAATCTTAAAGGTGACATACAATCTTTTTGCTTCTAACTGCACATCTGAGACACTTTAAACCCTTAGTAGTATTTAGTTCAGTGATACGCACAGTTGCAAAGTCTCAAGCACTAATAATTCTTATTCATTTTCTTACCAAACAAAAAATAAGGTCAAATAACTAAGCAAAATACCGAACAAAATGCCCCAAGGACAGAATTCTGTAATTTCTAAAAGTAAGGAGCAAATTAAAAACAGTACAATACATTGTGTTGAGAAAACAAAAACATGTCACTGAGTCTTTCTTTCTTTTTTTTTTTTTTTCTTTTAGAGACAGGGTTTCATACAGTAACCCAGGCTGGCCTTAAACTGTGTAACTGGCTGGTCTCAAGCTCTTGGTGATCCCCCTGCCTGAACCTCCCAAGTGCTGGGATTAGAGGTGTGCACCACACCCAATTACATGTCAAAGAATCTTAGGGGCTGGTATTCTTTGATTAAAATAGAGATCATTATACTGTGGGCATTTTAAAATGTTAACACATTATACGTGCCCATGAGCTTTAATCATCAGTGATACAAGCACAACTGTTGTAGGCAGAACTATAACAGCTGTATCACCAGTCGTGTGAGCCAGCACCTACTGAGACAGCCATGTATGTATGATCAGTGGGTTCAAGTCTCCCAACAGCAAAGCATACAAATTATGGCCCCACTGTGAATGTATTAAAGCAGAAATCTTCTACAACTTTTTATATTCATAGTAATTTAAGTGACAAGCAGGTGTGGTGGCACACACCCGTAATAGGAGAACCAAGCAGGAGGATCACCTCAGTCCAAGGCCAATTTGGGTTACCTAGTAAGTTCAAGGCCAGCCTGAACTACACAGGGAGACTTGTAGAGTGAGACCCTATCTCAAAATAAAGTTAAAATATAAAATGTCTTAGCTAATGCCAAAGTTTTCTGCTTACATTTTCAGAGAAGTAATAACCAGAGAATATTAACACATAAATATTTAAACACTAAAGAAAAAAACCATTTAGCATGTCAGAATACTGATGTTTCTTACTAAAAAGTCAACCTGCTCATTACAGTGTCCTAGGCATACTGAAACGGACCCTACAAATAACAGCATTTCAGAGTAAAAAAATTGTACTTCAGTTGAACCACTGACTGTGTCTGTGAACTTCAGCTCCCTAAATGTCAATGCTCTTATCTATAGGATAAGGATAGGAGTACTCCAAGAGTCTTCTGAGAAAGGTGTTGGTAAACATGAAGGTGAGTAACAGTATACAGTAATGCATAGGTCTGACCATTCAAACATTCCTTTGCTGTGGGGCAGGAGCTGACACAATGAGCAATCCAAGCTGCTGTCACACTCACAGTAACCCTCGTCTCAGGACCAGAGCACCATGATTACAGGCATGCGCCACCACACCCAGCTATCAACTGGCCCTTTCTTAACCTTCCTCTGCCTCCTGGAAGAGCCAAGGTTCTTTCCTCATACACTATTCCATGTCCCTACTCTTTGAATTTGCAGAAATTAAAACACTCTTAGCTTTCTGGTTTCAGGCAGGATGTAATGGTCTAATTTTCACTTTAGACCAGTTATTGTCAAAATATTTTTAAAAACAAATACAAAAAAACCCCATGGCTCATAAAAGACCCACCGGCTCCCTGGGTGTCATCCTGTGAGGACAGCACGTGTCTGTCGAAGGGCACTTGGGAGCGGCTGGACAGCATTCCAGCCCATTACACAGGTCTCTGTTGTGGTATCCACAAACCCTGGACCACAACAGCTTCAGCCTTATCCAGTTTGCACAACACCGATTCATGAGTAAACCCAGCTTTACAATAAGCTGCCTGGAGCTTACACAACTTAACCAGGTTTAAGAGTGAAACACTTATATCAGTGGAGTCTAACGTGACAGGAGCCACACAGACATGAGAAGGCTGTTCACAACACCTAGGTAGCTTCTAGGCACCACATCCTTTTTAGCTGAAGTAAGCAGAGGCCCTCCGCAGAGCAGCCTGAAAGACGTTAGCAAACTGGGCTAAAAGACCCAGGCTTTCCTCTACGGATCTGGACTATAAGCCAACACATACTACACCAGCTCCACAAGTTTCATATGTTGGATGAAAGAATCCAGGTCATCTGGAATCATATGAGTAAGAATAAATTTTAAAATATAGTTAGGAATATTTACCTCAAATAGCCCATCCCCTCCAAAAGTCAGAATGCAGAGTATTCACTATAAATGTATTCTCTTGATATCCAAAGAGACAGTTCCACTTTTGGCACCAGATACCTCCAAATGCTTTGCTTAAGATCATAGTCAAGATAGCTGATGATCCACAGGTATATCTGTAAAGACCTGCTGGGTCTGAAGATGACATGCTCAGCAAGTCACCAGTGAGGAAGACTCAAAGAAAAGAAGGTTTTGACAATACTTAAGACAACAGACTTCAACCAGGAAATAGGGGGAAACACTATCAGTCTACTGATAGCAGAAAGGGCAGCTGGCACATTGTTCATCCAGCTCTTTCTGACCCACGTGGCCCACGGCCCACACTTGAGATATGGTTACAAGAAGACCCCCACTTATTCAAAGAATTGAGGCTCTTTCTCTGGTTATAGTCTCTGACTGGCTACCCTGGAAGCCCTGTCATCTCTGTCATAGGACTTCTAATTCCCCTACCCATAAGAGGACCCTCTGTAATTATAAGCAGTCAGTCCGGTGGCTCAGAGGATACCCCCAGGAACCTACTGTGAGCTATCAGAATCAACAGGTGCCTTGATCACTCTGCCACTAAAACCTATAATTTCTTAAATACCACCAGTAGTCACTACCCCAGGAACTAAGGGTCCCTTGTCCACAAGTGAGTTAAGACCATCTCTAAAGGGCCCTACCACTAGTTCCATGGCCTTGAAGTTAATACATCAAAGCTCTCCTGGTACTACTAACGGAAGGCTTCCAATGCCACAGTCCCGAATAGGTCTCATCCCTCACTGCTAAAGCTGTGTTCACTGCCCTGGAGTCAGCAAACAGGGCTGACAATATCAAAGGTGTTTCTAAGAGTATGTACTGCCTTCCCAGGTCTGCTGGTGATACCACCACGGGTCCAATAATATGGCTAGAACCCCGACTCTGTGAGCACCAATTTCTGACCTCTGTGCCAAAGCCTTCGTATCACATGAAGTAGTGACTGCTCACTAAAATGCCACTAACATGTCTGTAAGCCACAGCCAAACAAGTCCCCAGAGCTCTTGTCCCACAGCCCTGTCCTAACACACCTACCAGTGAACAGGACCTCCTTAGAAGCAGTTCTGACTTGGCCTCAAGCCCAGCCTTCTAATACTATAGGATGGGTCTCTAAGATAACTTACAACAGCTGGGCGGCCCATGAGTTAAGACTCACTCTTGGGATTCAAGGAGTTTCTGTTTTCTGTTACAGCCATCACTGCTTTTGTTTGGTGGTTTTGCGGTACCAGGGATTGAACTCAGGAACCCACAAACCATCACTGTTGTGCATACAGACATGGCAATTCTCCAGACTGCACATTTAGAAATGCCTTTGCTACAGACTGCTCTCCTCAGACACTTGACCTGGTCTCCCAGAAGTTTACTATGTGTGAGCAGAAATGGGCGCAACTAGTCCCTATCTTCCCACAGGTTCAAGTAGTGTTACCAGAGAACAACCCTGGGTTAATCTGATAGGTCCCATGAGGACAAGGAACTTCCTGGGCAGAGCAGGCTCAATGGTAAAAATGGTAACTGCTTCTGAGCCGACAACTACCTCAATAACTGCTTACTCAAAACACACACACACACACTCTCTCACACAAATTCAACGAAAAGAACTAGTTTTGCTGGCTAACCACCAACTTGCTCACTCACACAGAAGGCAATGCTAAAGAAAAGCAACTAGCGTGCCCACAGAAGATAAGGTAAGGGTGAGGCAAGAGAGTCCCAAAGGTGTTATTCCAGTCATCCCTTAACAGAGATAGCACCAGCCAGAAAGCTACTCAGGAAGTAAGAAAAGTTACTCCTGTAAACAAACTCCCACATCCTGGGTTAAAATTTCTCTGCAACTATTTTCATCAAGGGATAAGGAACAAAGCCATACAAGGGGATAGGTTGTTTTTTAAATAGTAGCAGAAGAACTTTAATAACAGCAACACAGGAAAACCAGAGCTGTAAAAGTTATCAAAAGAAAAGAAAAGACTAGCAGAAAATAATTTGGAACAGCTAACTAATGTTATCAAAACAGTGGCAGGAGAAGGATGCTAAAAATGCCAAAGGATTCCTTCCATACTGTACCTTGTCAATGGCTTTCCCAACCCGAGAAACACTGCTGTGGATGTCTTTGTGGTCTGATGCCAATTTCTGAACGGTATCCTTTATTCTTTTACAGCACTGTGTCAAAACAAGTGAAAGCGTCCCTGATAATTCAGCATCTTGGCCTATTAAAAAGAAAGAAAGGATTGGTTACTTCTGAAAGACAACACATAGACCCTCTGAAACATTGACAATGGGAAAATGTGAAAGGGGAAAAATACCCGATCTGCTGTGAAGCAGATGCTCACATTCACAGACATTATTTTTTCAAATGAATCTTAAAAAAAAAAGTATGTGAATCCATATTTGGAAATAAAACTTTAGCATGAAATAAACTACTTTATAATTGAAAAAAGCACAAATGTGATTACTGTGAATTATCTTGCAGAAACTTGCTAGTCAACTCAATGTTTAGGCCTCAGAACAGTTTGATTGCTCTACATTCTTTATATAACTAACAGAAAAAATACAAAGCAGACTTCTTTGGATACTATGATATACACAAAAGAATTAACACAAGAGGTCTGATACAGTAGTCCTTAGAAAATCCTGCATGCCAAACTGGCCACCAACTGGCCTCTGAACTAGGAATTCAGGAGGTTCCCAGCACTCCCTCTGCGAAGATCCGCTCTGTAGCCAAGTATGGTGGCACATGTCTATACCCCCAGCCCTCTGGGCAGCTGAGGCAGGAGGATCATAAGTTCAGGCCCAAAGACAGTGTCTGAATGACACTGTGTTCAATCCCTTACCCACCCTGGTTCACTACACCTAAACTATTATACAATGTGGCTCAGGGCAAACAAGGATCTGAAACTTTGTCTAGGCAGAGGGTGCCTGCATGACTAGCCCCAAATATAAACCCTGAGCACTGAGCTTGTCATAACTTGTTGCAAGAGAAATTAAACAGGTCCTGTGTACTACACTGGAAGAGAACTTTCAGAACCTTTCTCCTAGTTTCCTCTGAACTTTGTCCTGTGACCCTTTCCTCTTTGTGTCCTTCTGCTATAATAAATCTGCTGACAATCTGCTGAGTTGGTAAGATCCCCTTGGTAACTTACTAGGACGTATGGGTGAACGTGGAGGCCCTGACTCATGATGAAGCACTTAAGATTACTGCAGTTTATTGCCTCTTTCCCTGTGCTAACTCCTTCCAAACGGTTCATCTAGCAGGAAAGGAAAAGAGCTGGGAAAGAGGACAAATTCAACTCCATATTCTCACCCGGAAGCAACAGCTGCTTTCTGAAATCCTACTCAATATTCAAGCAATGGCTCTTAAATTTACATCTGACTCACCAGCAGGCCTAGTTAAAGTAGTTGGTAATTGGACTCCCACCCACGGAAGTTTCTCATTCAACTGGGCTGGGGGGGGGGGGGGGGATTCATTTAACAAATATGTACTATGTAACAGGGATAGCAGTGAAACAGTATAACCAAAAATTCCCGCTTCCCGGGATTTCTGCAGTGAAACTACTAAAGATCTCTTACTTCTCCTGACAGCTATAATATAACAAATAAGCAAAATTACACAGTATGGCAAAAGGTGATGAATGTTGTGGGAGGAGAGGCTGGGGGCAGTGGGTTCAACTAATTACCAATAACAGGGTGGATGGACACAGCCAACCTCGTGGAATAAAGGTCAGTGGAGTGGACTCAGAATGGAAAATAGTCAAGGAATCAGCCATGGGGCTACCCAGGGGGAACGCATTCCAGGCAGAAGGGATATAAATCTTACTGCTACACAGTGGACCATGCAAACAGTAAAGCCAGTAAAGCGTCAGCCAGAGTGTATAAAATAAAGGCGTTCTCTGGCTGAGGAACACAACAGAACAGGTCCAAGAGACACAAGGGGCTTGGTTCTGTAGGGTCTTTTTGGCACTGGCAAGACTTTGGCTTTTTATGTGGAGTGACAAGCAGACCTTGAGAAGCACACGAAGTGACAGGACGATTCAACACAGTTCCCCCTCCCCTACATAGGAGCAGAAGATAAGGCAGCAATCTCAACAGCCTTGGCTTAGGACTTCTGGCCTGGATCTAAGAGAAGAGGTTTCCGGGATGTCTCCAACAGCTATAGTCTGATCCAACTACAAAGATTCTGAAATTGTCTCCCACTAACATGAAGATATTGAGCAGGTCTGAGGGACTGGGAAAGCTAAAAAGCTCAGTTTGAGGCTGAGCTTGAGATGTTAAGTAGGCACCGCAGGGGAAATGTGGGTGTCAGCTGAAGACATAACTCCAGAGCACCACAGCAACCGTCTCAGCAGTAGACACTAAACCTCAGACACACACACAAATGATTCTTGAGGTCATGAGACTACATGAAATGGCCAACAACTAAGGTGCAATGCAGGAGCAGCACAACGGTGAGCTGCAGCAGAACTGGCAAAGAAGGCCAACAAACTGGCAACCTGGGCTACACAGAGACTTGGTCTAAAAAAAAAAAAAAAAAAAAGAAAGAAAGCACATCAGGATGGTAGGAATAACCAACTGTGTTAAATGTACTGCTAAGCCCAGTGAGAAATGAACTGAAACCTAGCCACTGGACTGAAATAAAATATGCAAACTGCCCATGAGCTTAATAAAAAATCAAGAAGTTGGGCATGCCAGCACATGCCTGTAGTCCCAACTACTCAGGAAGCAGATGCAGGAGTGCTTGAGGCCAAGAGTTAAGAGATCAACCTGGGTAACATAGCAAGATCTCATCAGAAAGGAAAGAGGGCTGGGGAGATAGCTCAGTGGAATAAGTGCTTGCCTGGCAAACACAAGGTCCTCGGTTCAATCCCTGGTACCACACACACACACACACACACACACACCACCACCACCACCACCACCACCACCAACAACAACAAAACTAGACTGCTCATCAAAAAGGAAAAAAAAGAAATCCTAGAAGGTTGTGGGGGCTATGAAGAGGGACTACAGTAAGTCTGGGCCAACAAGGTGCCCAATCCAACATAGGATAGCTAAGAGAAAAATAGCCCTTACCTCTAAGTACAACAAAGATTATTTCAGGTGATTCTAATTCCTAATAATACAATTTAGGCTACGGGTCCCATATATCCAGGAACAAAAGATTCAGCAGCTAGGTTAGGCAGTTTCTGGTCTGCCTGCACCAAGCCTAACCTAACCTCAAGGATTTGTCTCCCTTATGAACCTCCCTGCCTCATCCAGTTCTGAAGTCCTGGTAACTTCTGTTCTCTCCACAACTCCTCCAACTTAATTATACACTATGTAACAGGTTCATGCACATATGCCACGATCAGCTCAATAAAACAGAAGCCTCTAAGAGAAGGGTCTTAGTGTAAATTGTGCATTCCACAATCTTACAGTAACAGCACCTGCAAACATTCAAGACACCTGATGGTAAAATACAGTAGGGAGAAAGAACAGTTAAGTAGGGAACCATATTTAACAAAAGTTACCAGCTCCACAACCTGCTGACATGCAGAAGAACCACATCACAAGCAAAAAGGAACTAAAAATGGAGTAAGACCTAAATGTAAAGCTCAAACTACCAGATTCTTATAAGAAAGCAGGTATACTCCACTACTAAGCAGGAGGACTGAATTTGAGGCCAGCCTGGGCTACATAGTGAGTTCACCGACAGCCTTGAACTACAGTGAGACCTTGTCACACAAAAAGAGAAAAAACAGACATATCATGGATCCTGGATTAGTTGATGTTTTTTTCAATATGACCTCACAAGCAGCCCCCAACCAAGAGTTAAATTGAACTTCAAAATCAAAAATGCTTGTGCTTCAAGGACACTATCAAAAAAAGTGAAAAGACATTCACAGAGTGGGAGGCAATGTTCACAAATCATAGATCCAAAATGTATTCTTAGACCAGGTGTGGCTGTACGCACCGTAATTCCAGCTACCCAGGAGCAGAGGCAGGAGTATTGTAAATTTGAGGCCAGAATGGACAAATCGAGACCTTCTCTCAATAAATTAAAAAGCACTGGAGAGGATTTCTCACTGCATTCCCTAGATTCGGGGCCCTAATACAGACAGAAAAAAAGGCGTGGGGAGGTGATCCATATCACTCAACAATAATGTCAATAAAATGACAACTCAATTTTAAGACCAGGCAAAGGAAACCTGGCAGTGGCACAGCCCTCTTAAGCCACCACTTGGCAAGCTGAGGAAAGAGGGTCCAGGCTTCAAAGCCAGCTGAGGTTATAATACCTTAGATAGACCCTGCCTCAAAAAATCAAACAGCTGGGTATGGTCACACCTGTAATTCCAACATTCTAGTATTTGAGGCAAGAGGACTGCAAATTCCAGCACCCTGGATAATTTGGCAATTCAGCAATTTACCAAAATACCATCTAAAAACGGATAAAGGCTGGGGACTTACAACAGGACAAAGGCCCTGGGTGCTAACCCAGTAGCACCAAAAACAAAAGGTCAAAGTATTTCAATAGGGATTTTTCCAAATGAGATACACAAATAACCAATAAGCTTAGTATCATTCATCCTTATGGAAATATTGAAAACTACAATACTATTTCAAGCCCACCAAGATGGACACAATCACTACACAGCTCAGGAGTTCCAATTCTAGGTAAATAAGAAGGAAAATGAAAACACACTAACTCAGACATGATGTTTACAGCACTCATTACAGCGAAAAAGCTGGGATAATCCAATGTGCAAATGGGGAACGGGTGAACAAAGTGTGGTACACTACTACAGACCCAGGATAGTTCAGTCATAAAAGAAACATGGGTTCTTGAAAACCCTGGGTGTAAATAAGCCAAGATAAAAAGGGCTACACATTGTGTGATTCTTGCTCATAAGCAAATCTATAAAGACAGAAATTATGAGTGGCAGGGGCTAGAGGTAGGGTGGCATGGAGTGGCATGACCTCTGAGGGGCACAGGATTTCTTTAGGGAGTGAAAGAGATGATCTGGAATTAGATAATGGCTACAGGTGCAAAACTGTGAAACTTGAAGAAACCAGGTACAGAAGACTTTAGAGGCAAACGGCCTGGGCGTGGTGGCACATGCCTATACTCCCAGCTCTCCAGGAGGCTGAGGAAGGAGAATCGACAGTTTCGGCGTCTCCACAGAAAACAACTTCTACAAAGGACAGTCAGGGGCTGGTTTAGTCACATGTATGATGGTTCACTCTAGGTAGGCAAGCAGGAGGCTGCGCCATCTTGACTCCTGTAGGGACACCATGTGATGTTTGCACAACAACGACATCTCCAAAAGACATTTTTCAGAGTGCGTTCCTGCTGTTAAGCAACGTATGACTACATCTAGAAGCCCACAAAAAGCATAATGCAATCATCTGAACGAGAACCCTGGGAAAGCCCTGTTCAGAGGAAAGAATTCCAACTAATGCACTTTCAAATGGACTGCTTGGAAAGCAGCCAAAGGTAAAAACAGGTTTGAAAACCACTTAAATGACAGGAGTGACTGAGACAGGACCAAACTTCTAGGTCCTAAGGGGAGAGCTCTACCCTTTTTTTTTGAGAGGAGCGGGGGTTAGGACTGGGGTTCAAACTCATGACCTTGCACTTGCCAGGCAGGCACTTGTGCCACGGAGCTATCTCCCCAGCCCCCATACTCTTCTTCTGATCTATGAAAATATGATCTATTTTTAGGAGAACCTTTCTGTGAAAGAAAGCTAATTAGATTCAGTTATTAAGACAATCATTTTCATCATAACTAAATCACACACAGGCTGGCCAGCGTGGGAGTCACTCATTACCCAGGATAAAATCTTATGTCCACTGTATCTTACAATGTCACAGACCCAGCATGACATGCAAGCAGGATAACCGGCGTGGTTCCATCACGGAAGGACACGTTTATACTACAAGGCTTTTATTTATGACTTCAGCATAAGAATGAGCATG
The DNA here is from genome assembly GCA_004027915.1 of Capromys pilorides. Classification (NCBI taxonomy): domain Eukaryota; kingdom Metazoa; phylum Chordata; class Mammalia; order Rodentia; family Capromyidae; genus Capromys; species Capromys pilorides. The sequence goes on along the minus strand of PVKN010000193.1, from coordinate 19,720 downwards.
TTGAGTCCAAGTAAAGAACCAACACATGTGGGTGGTTGAAATTAAAAATACCTTCCTTTCAATTCAATAGGACCTTACATTTTATAAACAGATTTAAAGTCTGATATTTTAAAAAACTATACCCATGGTCTCTTTTAAGCCAGACATTCATGAAAACTAAATTATAATCAAGCTGACTCTAAATTAGTTTTTTATGAAGTCTGGCTAAGCCATCAAGCTGGCCGTGCCAGGGTTTTTCTCCACTCACCTCACAGAAGCCCTAGAATCTCCTACTTCTCCCGTCGGCGCTTCACGCTTTATTGTAAATAGTTATTTTTCTACCCTTCCTACAAAATTAACTGAAGACAGAAAATGAGATTGCATAATCCTAAACTCTTAGCTCAGTAACTGATACATTTCAAGCGCTCAAAATTATTTACTGAATATGAAATAATAAACTATGGACATATGCTCAATTTCAAGCCCTGCATTGCAGACTCTGCCTCGGTTTCAGCCACCACCTCCTCCCCTAGCAACTCCCACACAGCCTCTTCGGTTTGATCCCCTGCTCTCCCAAAATATTTACTGTCTACTACACAGTAATCCAACAGCCCACAATTTTCCAGATAACCAAATAAATTAGTAATGTGTTCCTATCTGCCAATGAAATTACTAAAAATTCCAAGGAACCTTTGTATGTATACAAACACACACACACACACACCAATTATCAAAGAAGGTACATTTCATAAAATAACTCAATTTCTCCCCTTACCCCCATTGTAAATTTCTTCTCTTTTCCAAGTAACACCCCACTTCTACACTCCTGGATTTCAACGGCTGAAGTTTCAACTCCTTGCTACTGTGTCATAGTTTTTTTGTAAAAAGTAAGCTACTCCAAGGCAATCCAAGATGCAATGAAACTTAATTTTAATGTACAATGTATTCCTATAAAAGTGTATCCTGAATCAAAATATAAGCACAATATTCAAAGGCTGATGTATATGCTTTCCACAAAGCTACAAATGATAGAATTTCTGGTTATATCTTGCTTTTATAACCAACCCATAATGTAATTTTAGCATTTTCTTTTACATATATAAATGCTCTACTTCCTTACTGATCACAAAACGTAAGACAACAAAGACGTGCCCAACTATGTGACAAGATTTCACTCAATACTTTGGACCACTTAATTTAAACAAAACAAATTCAATCAAATGTTATTAAAACTGACAACCACATTTCTTGAAAATCCCTATGTAGTAATTACACTTATTTGTATGATATGAGGCTTGGAGCGGGCCTTAAATAGTTGCACCAACGCAACTGAAGAAATGTAGCACCGCTAAAACTCAACAGCTAGCAGGTGGGCTGGCAGGATGGTACAGCCTGCAATGTCTGCCAGGCAGCAGGTAATTAGAACTTCCAATTTGGCCTATAAAAGAGCATTTAAGAACGTTACTACACCATTGGCCTGTGGTGGTGTAGTATTAAGAGGCTGCCCAAGAGCTAAACTCATGAGAGAGGAAACCACCACACTGAAAGTCACTGGAAAACAGGGAGGCACCACCAAAAAAGCATTCTCAATATCCAAGATGATGATTCAGATTTTCAAAAAGCCTAAAAACTTCACTATCTAAGACTAGAATATTTTGGTAAAAATGGACAGTCAGAAACTGATAAGCCCTGATTCAACATTTTTATGAATATCCTAGAGAAAGGAAAAAAATCAAAATACCCAAGTTTATAAATATTACATCTACTGCATTTGAGCTCTTCTGAATTATTGAAAGTTAACTCCACTTTCACCAAATGAACAGAGGTCTTCATAGAATTAAATGGAAAACAAAATGGAGCGTGAGTTTTGATGGGGGGCAGTAACGAATTCACTTAGGAATTATAATCCAACTACACTATATGAAAATTCTAATCTCACAGAGCCATGTTCCAGTATTCATTCTAAATCAGTTCCTTTTAAAAAACTAAAATTAAAATTAAAAGGGGCTGGGGAGATAGCTCAGGGGCACAAGTGCCTGCCTGGCAAGTGCAAGGTCCTCAGTTCGATCACCGGTTCCTCAAGGAAAAAAAAAAATTAAAATTTGAAAAGCCAAAAAAATATTAAGCATCACTAAGAAGGCTAGAAGGGGACAACTTTCATATCATCCCATCTTCTAAGTCTTAATACCTTAAAAACAAAACAGAGAAGTCAAAAGGGAGAATCATGACCTTCCCATTCAATTAACATTTATTGAGAGCCTAGGCCGTATGTAAATGTTCAACCTACATTCCCACATGTTACCAGTTTATAGACAGATAAGAAATTTAGGGAAGGAATAAAAAGATGAAGGATAAAAGGATCTCCGTCATAAAAAGCCACTGTTAAGATGAACAAGAACATCCTTGCTACTATTCAAACAGAAAAACTTGGAAAGATGAGGCTGTGGTGTTAAAAACAAAGGAGTTCAGGGACCGGGGAGATAGCTCCGTGGCACAAGTGCCTGCCTGGCAAGTGCAAGGTTGTGAGTTCGAACACCGGTTCCGCAAAAAAGAAAAAAAAGGAGTTCACATTGCAGGGAGTGGACTACCCCACAAGCCCACAGTGTTGGGAAGCTCAGGACTGAGCTCAGCACCTGGGACACTGCGGCTGCTCAACAGACTCACTCAGGGGGAAGAAAAGGCACATGGGGACTGCACTGTATTCATCTTTTTTCTTCAAGCAACACACAATGAAAACTAAACTTTTTGGAGTTTGTTTTCAGCCACTAATGGCTGGTGAATCTGCAAAGTAAAAGAAAAGGGCTTGGCGGTCAAGCCCTGACCTTTGAGAACACAATGGTGGCCACAGAGATGAGTGTTAGGATCCAGAGATTATTAAAGACCTTTGCATCAGATCACAAGCCCAGTGTTTCTCAAACCAAACAAAAGAAACAAGAGAGTTTGTATGTAAGAGCTAAATTACATGACACAGACTAACAAGCTCAATCGCTGTAATAAGAAGGAGAACGCTTCAAAATCTATGGAGCAAAGAAGCAAGAACTGTAAAGAAAAAGGGAATGCAGCCAGGGATACAGTTCAGCAGCACAGTGCCTACTGGTGAGCATCAGGTCGTGAGCGCAATTCCAAAAAAAGTGAAAGGAACAAGTGAAACAAAGGCACAAGCCTTAAAAGTTTGCTCGACAGTCAGGTTTTTTCTTAATGATTTGTTTCTGTCATATTAGAGTCAGGACCCAAGACCTTTACACTGAGCTACATTCCCAGCCCATTTTATTTTGAGACGGACTCTGGCTAAGTTACTACATTGCCCAGGCTTGGCTGGAACTTTCTATCCTCCTGCCTCAGCCTTCTGGAGTGTTGGAATCAATCTTGCATCACCCAAGGGGGGGAGGTGCTGAGGAGATAGCTTCGTAGAATAAGCACTTGCCTGGAAAGCCCAAGGGTCTCAGTTCAATTCCACGTTCCGCAAAAAAAAGAAAATCATTCATTACCACACCAGTGACAAGCCCATTTTTTGAAAGCCTACTCAATCCTTCGAAATTCAAAATGCAGGGCCTTAGCTAATTTCTCCCTATCTACTATCTCTGCTTTGAATTTCTGAAACAAACTTTTACCAAGCCAAGTGGTTTTAAACAAATTCTAGCTTCAGCAGGTCCTCATAATCATTACATTCGACTGGTATTAGCCCTAAATTTCCTAAAGCAAACCTGACAACCTCACCCCTTGCTAACTGCCTCTCAATTACACGTGCTGCTTTATTTTCCATCTCATAGTCTGTCCATTCAATTCCTCAATCTCTGTCCTGGTTCCCAAAAAAACGTTCCTTCCACCTCCAGGCCCTTCACTCATACTTTTCCCCCACTGACTCCTCCCTTTCTGCCTCAAACAAGACACAGATTTCCCTCGGGGGAGAGTGGCAAGGAATGCCTTCAATCACTGCAGTGGAGGGTTTACTTCCACCTTATTTCTCTTAACCTCAGGTAATCTCATTTGCATTAACAATTCCTCAAAACTGCAAGCACAGATGGTCCCGGACTCCTCCAAGCAGTCAAAGGACACCCGAACAACCTTTTTCCAAAGACTTCCACTCCTCAGTGCCCACTGCTAGCGCTAGAAAGATCATTCTAAGTGATCCCTGCCATTTTTACTCCTAGTAAAATCTCAGACCTATGGCTCTCTCACATCCTAGATATCCTCAAACTTCTCAACTTGGTCTCGCGTGTCCAAAACCAAATTCACTAGTCTTGCAGATCCCCTCCCATCTCCACTTAATTCGCCTTTTACACCAACTGTAGCATCACTACCAATTCAAATTTCTGTTGAAAAGGTCGGCTCCCTACCCCCTCATTACTACTCCAACTCCTCTAGTTACAATGGTTTTCCAATATTCAACCACCACAGTCGCTGGCTGCTTCATCCTGGGAGTTCAAAAGCCCTGTACCCAGAATAAGAAGTTGAGGCTGCTTCGCCGCGAACTAGCACTAAATTCCCACTGAAATTCACCTGAATAAAGAAGGCCTGAGGACTACAGAACATCCTCCACAAACGTACCCACTCCCCCAACCCCACCAAGCCTTCCTTAACTGCCGTTAACGTGAAGCAAATAGCCCTTTCATGCTGTTTTAAAAATTCCAAACAAAAACCTCTCCTCAGCGAGCTTCCACGAGCTGAGCGGTAAAGCACTGCATCCGTCCCTACGGCCGAGAACAATAATCAAATACTATGAGACAAAACGCTAACATCAATCGGTTTTCTGAAAAAAAAAAAAAAAGCAAGTGTAAACTGGACTAGGGAAAGCAGGAACGAACACCTTGTGTCACAACTGGTTTTCTCGGTCTCATCAGAGGCGACACTAAGGATTTGATCCGCCTGGTTTCTTAAGAATCGGGTCAGTGCCGCCTAGAAGTTCAGAAAAAGCTTCTCCCACACAGGAGTCAGTCGTGAAGTTGAGGAGCGACTGTCCTGCTAACCACAGCTAAGAATAACACTCGACTTTCAAACAAATAAAAAGATCCGGAAAGAAGGTCCCTGGGCCAAGGATTTGGGCCGAGGGGGGTCCAGTGGCTTCCCGCACAGACCCTCTTACCAATCGGACCCCTGGCTCCAGTGTCATCCGCGTACCTGGGCCCTGAGCCCCTCGTTCCGGCTAAAGGCTACAGGCGCCTACGCCGGCGGGCGGCAGTTGCACGTGGCGAGGACGCCCCAAGGGCCCCCCACTCACATTGAACCCGAGTCTGGGCCGCGTTTCCGGATGGGGTCGCGGTCATTCTGATCTAGCACTGAGGACGCCGCGGGCTCAAGGTAAACCAGGAGCCAAGAGGAGGGCAAAGTCGCCGGGCCTGGGGGGCCGGGCCGGGGCCCTACCGTGGCTCTGCAGGATCTCGTGCTTGAGGCCGCCGGTGTAGTCGATGAGCTCCTCCAGGCCGCGCTCGCACAGCTGCCCGTAGCCCGAGAACTTGTGCAGCACCTTCTCCAGCTCGCGCTCCACCGTCACGCACTGATCCATACCGGAGGCCGCGGTGCCCGGCTCCTCGGCACCCGGGGGTCCGCAGCCGTTCGGCCCGGGCACCCCCGAGGCCGCGTCCTGCTCCTCGTCCCCCAGGCGGGCGGCACGGGAGGCTGAGGCGGCGGGTGCGCTAGCCGCGGAGCCGGGGGAGCCCCGCGCAGCCCGAGCCCGCCCGCCCCATGGCGCCCCGGCCCCGGCGCGTCGCCGCCGCGCTCGCCCGCTCGCTCGCCTGCCCGCCCCTCCGGCGCCGCTTCTCCGGCCCCCGCTGTCCGACTCGGGATGCCCGCCGCGGCGCCGCCGATTGTTTTTGTTTTCACGGGATCGGACCGATGACCTGGTTCTCCCGGGCGGCACCAAGCGCCACGGACCGGGAGGGGCGCCGCCAGCCGCGCGAGGGAAGGAGGCGGCACGGGCCGTACCAAGCGCGTGGGGAGGGGGGGCAGCGACGGGCGTCCGCACGCGCCGCGGCTCTCAAGGTGTGGGCCGTACCACGAGAAACGCGTGCGAGGGAGACGGAGAAGGTGGGGCCAGGCCCCAATTGGTCCGAGCGGCTAAATTGGGAACTTTGGAGACAGCCCCAGAGCTACAACTGCGCGCTCCGTAAACAAGAGGGTGGAAACCGTCCGCCACCACTCCGCCCAGAAGCAACGACCACCAGCTAATGGGCACGCAGGGATTAGGTAAAAACGGTGGTTCTCCAATCCCGGGCCGAGGCGTAAACCCTCGGCCAATCCGGCTAGAAGGGCGAAACCATGAGTTCGCTGTTGGAGGGGGTGATTTGGAGAGCGCGCGGGGAAGCCACTCGTTTCTGGAGGGCCAGGAGAAGAAAACCGGACAAAAATCAAAAGAGCAGATTCCATATGACGTCTTCTAACCGTATTTTATTTTATCTCCGCCTCACTCTCAAGGAAAAGGGGTCCGACCTCCGGAAGTTTTGATAGACGGACCCTCCTCCCCCTCTGGAAACCGAGCCGGTCCGCCTTCGCCGGGGGCTGTGGTGCCGCGGGCGGGGTAGCTAGCCCCGCCGGAAGCTGGGTGACGCCAGGAACCTCGCGGGGGGCCTCACCCGGCAGGCGGTACTTGCTGCTCCAGGCTCGCGGCGCCCAGAGGGTCACACCCCTTCTTCCCCCGCCCTCTCGCCGGCTTGACCTTTGGCCCTTGAACCTGGACGCTGTCGGGGTCGCTTGCCTTGTCCTCGCGCCAGATGGCTTCACGCAGCGACTGCACCAGGTCGGCGAGCTGGACAAGCCTGGCCCTTGCCGCATGGGAGCCTGATTTCATTGATTCGGATTGGCGCAAATCGTTGCCGGATTTGCCGTCGCACCTCCCACCTTGGCCTGTAGCCCCCAGCTCACCGCGCTGCCTAAACAACCTTGTAGATACCCAGCTAGTTTGTGCCGGAGCCTCTGCCCCTGGCTTTCCTGGGGCTGGGACACTCTTTCACTTTTCTCATCTTGAAGTTCTCAGCTCCCTTGTCCCCTCAGCAGTGGGGTCTCCCTCCCCCGACCACATGAGGGATGTCTACCCTCTGCACCCCATTACGATAGCTGTTACAACATGATTGGTTTTCAACTTGCTTGCTATGATACTCGTTAGACAATTTTTTTTTTTTTCCTTTTTGCCCTGCTGGGAGTGGATCCTAGGGCTTTGCTAGCCGAGCACTCTGCCGTTGTTTTGTACCCAACCCTAAGGTTATAACCTTGAGCCTCAGTTTCCGGCCTTATAATTTGAATATTATGTCTCACCGGATTGTTAGAGTAAATGAGATAATATGTGAGACTGTCCATAATAGGCACATGATAGCCACTGGTGGGGATGCTTAATATTCAGCAGCCCCAGCTGATGCTATTACAGAGCTCCCTTTCCTCCCCTCCTTGCCCTATCTTGCTTTCTCTTCTTGGCAGATGGTCCTGATTCCTGCTTCAGTAGAATAAAAAATAAAAAAAAATCCAACTTTAGGAACGTTAAGGCTCTTCTCAAAGTCTATCTACCATGCATTCTGTGTCAACTTCCATATGACCAAAGAAACAAGAGTCCTTTCTTCCAAGACAACTCTGGGGCCTGCTGGCTTCCTCTCACTCACCTGTCCTGATCTTCCCTACCTGCGACTTAGCTTAGGGGAGGAGCTCCGTCCCATTTAACCTTCCTAAAACTTTCCCTAAATCTAGTGCCAAACTGCACAGATAAATCTGTACTTGTTCCTCCCCCTCCTCCAAAGATCATCTGTATGTGACTGAGGGTTGAATCCAGGGCACATTGAGCTGCATCCCAGCCCTTCTCAATTTTATTTTGAGTGGAGTTCTCACTGAGTTACCTAAGCTGACCTGAAATTTGCAGTCCTGCCTCAGTCTCCCAAATATAGTAGCTGGGTTTACAAATGTGTGTCCTCGAACCCAGCTCAAAGGATCTTCCTTAAAGTCAGTAGCTTGTTGAAATTAGGGCCGGGCGTGGTGGTGCACACCTGTAATCCCAGCACTTAGGAGGCTGAGGCAGGAGCATCAACCTGAGTTCAAGACCAGCCTGGGTTACAAAAGTGAGCTCAAGGCCAGGCTGAACTGCATAGGGAAACCCCTGTCTCAAAAAGATAAACAAAAAGTCTTTTCCCCTCAAAGGGCTGCTATAATGAAATCATCCATGTAAGGCACTCAACATAATGCCTAACATTACTCCACGGATCAGAAAATAATATCTCTTAAGTGGGTGTGGTGGCTCACACCTGTAATCCCAGTGCTCCTGGTAGACTGAGGCAGGAGGATGGCAAATTCAAACACAACCTGGGAAATTTATTGTGCCCTTGTGTCAAAAAAAAAAAAAAAGATACAAAAAGGGCTGGCAGTGAACCTGAACATGAAAGCCTTAGGTTTAATCCCTAGTACTTAAAGAAAAAGTAAAGGGTTATCTAAGACTTCAAGTCCTAGCTGTGTGGTCTGCCCCTGAGGTGTAGCTCAGTCTCCTGTGTAGACACCCAACACTGTCTCACAGTGGAACTGGGCCTAGCTCAGAAGTACTTGTCTTCCTCTTCTAGGACACACTACTTTATCCTCAGTTTCTCAAATCCTTCCTTACTTTAAATATTAATTCACATCTTATTTAATTATTGACCCCTTCTGGAACCTAGGTCTGTATCATTCAAACCAGCTGTAATGGTTACAATTGAAGTTAAATTAAAATTTCAGTTCCTCTGTTTCACTATACACAATTCAAATACTTGCTAGCCAGGTGTGGCTGACGGTTACTGTCATGGTGGGTTGATTGTGTTAACTTGAGAAACTGAGCTTAACTAAGTCAGGTCAGCAATTGTACACACTGGAGGGTGGAAGATCCACCCTAGGGCAGCTCACTGCCTGGGTGGTATAAAGGGGAAACGAGGAAGGATGGATCTTTTTCTGTTCCTCAGAGGACGGCCAATTTTCCCTTTCAGCTTGATACTTGCTCCTGGCTCTGACACAGACTCTTCAGCTTCCGGTGGGGATCCTCTGGCCTTCCAGTGAAGACTCTTCAGCCTTCCATCACAGACCCATCAGCCTCCCAATACGGTGTCGCAGCCGCTGCAGTGAGCTCCAGACCTTGGGCTGAAAGCTTTGCTCTCCGTGTGCACACCCCCCTGCACACTTCCGCATCCGATTCTTTGGGTGGTCAGTGTAAGCCAATCTTGTAAATTCCCAAGCACTTGTATGTCTTATATTCTATTTGTTGCTCTAGTAAGGCCATGGACTGACACAGCTACTCGGGCCAGTCAGCATGCAATGAATAACCCCTGCTGTAGAAAGCTCTGCTGGGTAGCTCTGACCCTGACAGTACAGTCACTCTCCTGCCTTATTTCTAATCAACATTGCCAGAGAGTAGCTTTTTTTTCTTTTTTACTGTGCTAGGTTCTTAGCTCCCAGGGCAGGGCTTTTTTCTCTCCATGACGGAATCGGCGGAGAAAATAGTGCTTACGTATTTGTTAAAGGAAAAAGAATAAACAAATTAGAGGAAACTAAAGGTCAAATTTAGCCAAGAGAGATAAAAATAGTATTGGTAAAGGCAAAGCCTTTTCATCTCTTCCTCTGGGCTCTGAATTGACCCTTCCTGCCCAGGGCATAATTGCTATCAGTTTAAACCTTGAATTCTCAGAGAAAGGTCTTTAGAAAGAAGGGGAGAAAAGTGGGGCAGCAGACCTGTAATCCCAGCACTTGGCAGACTGAGCTGCAGGTTATGGCAGCCTCGCCTTCCGAGTGAATTCAAGGCCAGCCTGAACTGCTTGAGGCGATCCCGTCTCCACAGCCCAAAAGCGAGGGGGCGGTGAGCGTCCAGGGCTCCTTTTGCAGACCAACTGGCAAATTAGTTTTCTATGGTTGCATTTTCACCACATAGCAACGAAAAAACCTCCCGTGCCACACACTCAGGATCTAAAGACTCTTAATCCCACATTCTTCAATCTTGGAGAATCTGTAATTGACAATATCTAGACTTTGCTGAGTCTCCCCGATTTTCTGGGAGCGCCATGTAAGTAAATATAAATTTTTTGAAAAAGGACTGGGTGTGGTGGCACTCTGTGAGGCTGAAACAGGAGGATCAAACTGAGTTCAAGGCCAGCCTACACCACAGGCAAAACCCTATCTCAAAAAAGAAAAAGTGAATGATTTTTTAATTTTTTTTTTTCTAAAGGAAGGGCCTGGTCTCTGGCTCAGTAGTAAGCATGCGAATAGGCAAAACCCTGGGTTGGATCCCAGCACTGCAAAAACAGAACAAAAAGAAAACCCTTTGTCTTTGTACCAAATACTTAGTCGTGGCAGGAAAATCAGAAAATACAAACCAGAAATAAGGATGCTGTGAAATCTGGAAGCCCAGGAAAAACATCAATTTCAACATTGTTTAAGAAAATACGTCTTAAAAAAAGAAAGAAAATATACCACTTTACAAAAACTATCTCTCACTATATTTGCTGTTTTATAAACTTTTTGTCGTTGTCTTTGATTTATTGTTAGAAGCCTGAAGTCACAATTTTCATCTTTCAGATTTGAGAAACAAACAAACAAACAAAAATTACACCTGCAAACCCAGCACCTGGGAGGCTGAAAACGAGGATCACTACGAGTCTGATCTAAGTAGTGAGACCCTGGGGACCCTGGGGACCCTGTACCAAATACATAAGAAAAAAATTTTTAAACAAAAATTAAAAATAACAATTTTAAGTGTACTTTTATACAAAATACACTTTCAGAAAAGGGTAGGAAATACAACATTTATAATTATGATTGTGAAAATGAATGAGGCTTGCCAAGACCTTGTGGGACAGACCTTACTCATTTCCTGACTTTATTCTAGCTCATGGCAAATGGAAAAGTAAGGATACACTGACAAATTGGGTTACTGAGAAACACAGAATCAGGAAAACTAGTCTCAGTATTTAAACATGTTTTCATCATGTTCAAGCCAAAAAAAAAAAAGCTTATCAGACATTTGTGGAAAATGCTAGAAAAACTAGTTTTAGGAATGAAAGAAAGCAGAACTTTACTGGCAGAAGAGACTGATCTCAGCGCTTCCTGCTGCCTCGTGGCTCCTGTACCACTCGGGCACATGGACACCAAAACCTGCATGTCCCTTGCCCTCGTGTCCTGTTCTCCAGAACCGGCTGGGCAGTGATGAAAATATGTCCCTTTCGTGTCCACGGCCTGCTCCTTTCTGCTCCCCTACTGTCTGTGGCAGGTGCTTTGCCTCTTCTGGAGGCCAGAGCAGGTGGGTTTACCGTTGCAGACTTCCGCTGGGATGGTAGGCAGGCGTGGTCTTGGTGCCTGTGACAGCCTATGGGAGGTGGGGGGCGTGCCTACACGGGAGTGCGCGCATGCGCATGTACCTGCAAGTGGGGCACCCGCATGCTCCTCCAGGCTTTATTAATCTGAATCTTCTTTCTGGAACCCAGATGTCTTTCCAAACCTTGTTTCCTGCTTACACTTTTGTGTACCCTGCATGGTAGAACAGGAACCATGCTAGCACTGTGACCTTGAAGGAATTCATATGACCCCTCCCAGCCTCAGTTTCCTCATGTGTAAAATGAAAAGCACTGCGGGACTTTAAACTCCAGTTCTAAGATTACAGAGATGTCAGTGCTTATTAAGGAAGGTGTCAGGAGCTATACCAAACACGAACGGACAGAGGTGGACTGTTCCAGACAGCTCTGAATCTGAGTCACGCTTTGCTCGTTATAGAAGCAGTGAAGTTGTTATTAGCTTTTTTATTTTTTTTTATTTTATTTTATTTTAAAGAGTAAAATCAGCAGAAACAAATATAGAAAAACAGTAACAAGTAAGAGTACATATAGTTCAGAATCTCAAAACAAGAACAAAAAATTTAACAATGGTTGTATTACATATCTTCATCATCAAATCTTGTTATTAGTTTTTTGTTCTCCAAAAATAACTACCATTTATTTACTGAGTCCTATATGATAGCCAATATGCTAGGCACTCAGCTTTGAAAATGTGACTATCTCTACCTTCAAAGCAAACTTTCAAAGTAATTTTATCACTATCCCCATTAACAACAAGAAGAAAATGAGGCACAAACTTGGCGTGGTGAGACACCTCTCTAATCCCAGCACTCAGGAAGCCAAGGCAGGAAGACCGCCGCAAGTTGAAGGCCAGCCTGGGCAGCATAATGAATTCAAGACAAGCCTGAACTACTAGTGAGACCCTGTCTCAAAGCAAACCAAATAAATAAATAAAATGAAAAAATAAATGGGCACAGAGGAGCTGAGTAATTCATTAAACAGTTTATTATACAACTTGTTAGGCCTGGTGGGACAGCCTGTAATCTCAGCATTTAGAAAGCTGAAGCAGGAGATTTGAACCTGGGCTATATAATGAGACCCTGTCAAAAAAAAAAAAAAAAAAAAAAAAAAAAAAAAAAAAAAAAAAAAAAAAAAAAAAAAAAAAAAGCCGTTGTGATTTCATTCACCTGAAGTGTGGATTTCTTTTCTCAATTTTAATTGGCCAGAGCTCTGCAGAGCATGTTTCTTTTCCTACCTTTAATAAGCCTCACTGCCTTTTTTAAAAGAAAAAGAAGATAAGAAAACGAAAAAAGAAAGACTGCACAGATGATTAAGGGGTGGAGCTAAAATTTGAACTCAGATCTTTCATTGTACCTCAAGAAAACAAAATTATGTTTAATGATTACAAGTGTGTATTTCCAATAAAATAAAGGATAACTTATCCTAAATACTGTGGTTTTATAATATAAGAACAGAGCTAAAATTGTAACAACAGCTCTTCAACCTTAGGCAACAATCCTGACCAAACTGAACCTTTATTTAAGTAAAACAAAAATCAAGAAATAAAATCTATTCTTTTTTTATTGCACTTCGTACAGCATCTCACTACACAGCTTGGTCTTGTAGTAATCCTCCTGTTCTCAGCCTCCACAGCCATGGGATTATAGGCATGCACCACTACGCCTGGTCTTAGTGGCCTGCTCATTGTGCCCAGAGGCAGGGCCAGTGTGGCATATGGTGCTGGGGATCAAACCCTGGTCCCTGCACTTGCCTAAACAGACACTTAGTCCACTGAGCTATCTTGCCAGCCCATAAAATCTATCTTGCAACATTTTTTTTTGTTTGTTTTCACCTCCCCCTCCCCCCCAGGGCTGGGGCTAGTGGAGCATGTGGTGCCGGGGATGGGACCATGGTCCCTACGGTTGCCTAAACTTTCCTAAGCAGGCTCTTTAGACCACTGAACCATCCAAAATTAAATCTTTGCCAACCCAAAATTAAATCTTTTTTTTTTTTTTGGCAGGACCTGGGTTCAAACTCACGACCTTGCACTTGCCAGTCAGGCACTTGTGCTACAGAGCTATCTCCCCAGCCCCCTATCTGGCAACATTGTTGAGTACATGTGTGTGCGTTCACATGTGCACATCTGTGTGTCAGTGCTCTGGAACCAGGAAGTCCTGTGGAAGTGCTGCTCCGTGTGCCTGAGTCAAGGCTATTTATGGATCTTACTACAGCTTGTGTTTGTGCACACCGGGGCTTAGGCTGTAAACTGCTGAAGGATTCGTGGCTTTTAAGATTCCAGATACTAAAGTGTTTTCATTTTATTTGCTGTTTGTTTGAGACAAGGCCTGGCTATATCATTCATACTGGCCTTGAATCACAATGTAACCCAGGCTGCTGTTGAACTCACGGCAATCCTCCTGCCTCAGCCTCTTGAGTGCTGAGGCAACCAGCCTCCAAGCCCAGCAAGTAAGGGATTTTTGTTTGTTTGTTTTTGTTTTTGAATCAATCTCACTAGGCAATTTAGGCCAACCTTGAACTCACCATGTAGCAGCCCAGGCTGTCCTCAAATTCATGGTGATCCTTCTGCCTCAGCCCCCCAAGTACTGGGATTACAGTGTCACCATGTTACATGTGACACAGTGTTACATGTTTCACCATGCTAAGTGTTTTTAAATGGTCTTCTGAAGAAGCTTCAGGTTCCTCCAGTGTGGACCCAGATCTTCCCTGAGGAAGCCTTCAATATTGGAAGATTACATTTGATATTAGTCAAAAGGCCAAGAAGCATTATTTTTTTCCGCTACTTGGAATCAGACTTGGGACCTTGCACTTACCAGGCAAGCACTTATACCACTGAGCTATATCCCTGGCTCCCTGAGAAGCAATTTTTGGAAGACTTTAAAATTGGGGGCGGGGGCGCATTCTGATGGCTCAGCGGACTAAAGTGCCTGCTTAGAAAGTGTGTAGGGCCCAGGGTTTGATCTCTGGTGTGCCATCCTGCCCCGCCCATGGGGCACGCTGAGACAAGGCAAATGAGACTGGGTGTGGTGGCGCATGCCTGTAATCCCAGCACGTGGGAGGCTGCAAACAGGAGAATCACTACACGTCCAATCTCTGTAATGAGACCCTGTGGACCCTGTAGACCCTGTCCTAAATACAGGAAAAAAAAAAGAAAAAAGAAAAAAAAATGGTAGGGGAAGTCAGATAGTATAGGGATCCCTCCTGGGAATTGAAGAAAATCATGGTAGTAAAGTCCTTGGGCTTCCTTATTTCTGTCTGAGTCCAATGAGGGTGCAGAAACAGTCTCCACCCCAGTGCCATGAATGGACACAGAAGAAACAAAGACCCAGGAAAGGCCTGTTTTCTCCTTCCCAAAGGATAAAAGAACGGCGTAACAGCCAGAAGCCTCCCAGCAATCCAAGGGAGCCACGCCCCATGGAACAAGTACACTCTCTGCCCTGCAGCAGCCCCAGTCCCAGAGCTGGTGTTTCCCCCAGCCCCTACCAGCGGGAGTGAGAGGCCGTGCTCTAGCGCCCCGGGACCGACAGGGATGGCTTGGGCAGGCCCCAACGAGGAGCTGGCTGTCCGTCTCCTGCCTCACTGAAGCAAGAGCGCTCCAAGGCCTCAGCACAAAGTGTCAGCAGACTGACCAGTAAACCGAGCACAAGCACCACACCACCTCCCCTTCCAGTAAGAGGAATCCTGGTCACCTTCCTCATTGCTGGGACAAAATACCTGCAACTTTAAGGAGGAAAGAGTTTGGACCACTGTGGAGGACAACCTGGGCGACTCCTGGCAGGGGAACCGTTGTCTCCATTTCAGCGGACCCTGGCCTTATTTCCACACATTGGTGCACAGCGCTGGCTAGGGCTTTTCCTTATCCCTTCACTTGGTGTTAAGCAGTTCAGATCAGTCCAGGGGAGGTGCTAACGTGTGGTCTTTGAAGCAAGATGACAGGGCAGTGTTCCCCACCCCCCTAGCTCCCAAATAAATGTGAGCCACGGTGAGATGAGAGCTGTGCTCCCAGCTGTCTGCTGAGTGAGCCTCAAGACAAGAGGCAATGACTTCCCAAGGCATAAAAGATTACACATGAGAGCTGAAGTACCACCCCCAAATCAGTTAGATACTACCCCACTACATTATGCAGATTACTGCTTCTGCATCTCCCTCTCTCTGCGTGCTGCAGAGGTGATTTCAGGCCTCCTATCTAGCCCAGCTCACACACTCGCCTACTTCGGACCAATCTCTGTCACTCTTCTTAAGTCACTCCCTTCTTCACAAATTAAGAAAACCCAGGTTTAGTCCTGGGTTGAGGCCCTTGTTCTGCTTAGCCATCCTCATAGCTGGACTCAGGATCTCCTTGACCTCCTCACCATTTTGGATGTATTGTTGTGTATTTATGGCACAGGTTGCACGGGAAATGGTAGGTTGGAATTCACCTGACAGAATGCCAATAACTTCTCCATGGGATTACAAATATAAATTTCCCGGACCTCAGTGAGAACTGGGAAGGGCTTTCTTTTCTTTTCTTTTTTAATATTTATTTATTATTTATTTATTTATTTTATGGCCCTCTCAGCCTGCCCTAGGGGTAGGGCTGGCTCAGCATGTGGTGCCGGAGATCGAACCAGGGTCCCTGCAGTTGCCTAAGGTTTCCTAAGCAGACACTTTAGACCACTGAACCATCCTGCCAGCCCGCAGGAAAGGCTTTCTATAGATCACAATTTGTAGAGGTCTCAGTTCAAGGCAGAACAGGTAGGCTGTGGTAAAGGGAGTGGGCTGCTCAGGACAAGGCAGCAGAGAGATGGAGGAGGGGAGGAGAAGACAGGTGTGTCCTTCTGGGTCCTGACTCCGTGACCCACTTCTTTCGAACAGACTAGACCTCCTAATAATATGTCAGCTAGAGTCCTCTCACCACCCAGTCACCTTTCACAAGTCCTGTTTATGTGTACAGCAGGCTTTGGGGAACATCTAGGTATACACTATAACATTCCATAAGCCGGACATTGCAACCCTAGCATTCTGGAGACTGAAGCAGAAGCATCAGCCTGGGCTACATGGTGAGTCCAAGGCCAGTTTGAGCTACTGTATGTAGTGAGTGAGACCCAATTCCAAAAAAAAAAAAAAAAAGCAAAATAAACAAGTAAACTATAATATTCCATCCTTAGTTCCCAAAAGGCTCATGTGAATTTTTTCCCTCCTCTCTCTCTCTCTCTCTCTCTCTCTCTCTCTGTCTTTGGAGGGACATGGCTTTACCATGCAATTCAGGCCGGCCTTGAACTCACTACGTAGCCCAGGCCAGCCTCCAATTCACAGCAGTCCTCCTGCCTCAGCCTCCCAAGTGTTGAGATTATAGGTATGCACCTCCATGCCCAGCTCTCATGTGAGTTTCTTCACACAAAAATGAATTTAGTCCTTCTCTAAGAGTTGCCAAAGCTCTAATAGTTCCAGCATTGCCAAAAATTCCAAATCCAAAGTCTCCTCTAGGGTTGGGGATGTAGCTCAGCAGAATAAGCGCCTACCTGGCAAGTACAAGGTTCAGAGTTCAATCCCTGGTACCGCAAGAAGAAGAAGAAGAAGAAGGAAAAGGAGAAGGAGAAAGAGGAGAAGAAAAGGAAACAATAAAACGAATAAAACGAAAGTCTCCTCTGATACATAATGCAAATTCTTATCTGTAAACCCCTGTAAAAATTAAAAAGTTAATCATTATCAACATATAATGGCACAAGGTACACAGTCCCATTCCAAGGGGAAGAACTAGGAGGACAGAATGCAATGAGACAAAAGCAAGTGTAAAACCCAGCAGGACAAACATTAACTCCTGTAGCTCCATGTCCAGCACCTGAGGCAAGTCGTGGGGAGATGTGAACTCCAATGCTTAGGGTATTGCCTGTGGTTGTAGCCCTCATAGCCTCTTTTGTGGGCAGGGTTTGCCCCCTCCTCGTGGCTTTCCCCATGTGTTCCACACTCCTGCCTTCTCTAACTTCCTGGCATCTCTACTGCACTTTCAGCTTTTCTCTCACAACCTCCTGATAGTGTGTACTACTAGAAAAGCAGTGTGTAGTTCCCTCTCAGGGACACACTAACTGGCCTCCTAGACCTTCTGAAATCTGGGTGGAAGTCTAACCCCCACAACTTGCTCTACATGCCTATAATATCAGAATCATGTGAAGAACACTGTCTGACACTGGCTAGGGCAGTAGACAGGCCCTTTTACATCACAGCTACAGAGGCCTCTGAATGCCTCAGAAACCCAGGAATCCAGTTTCCTAGGCAGCCTTTCTTGAACAGGGTGCCCTAGAGCTGTTTTTGCAGAGCAAGGTCTTTTACTTTCCTACCCTTGAATCCTTATAGGGTAGAGTCTTTGGGGTTCCTCCTATCCCCCCAAGGAATCCTTTGTATTGTCGCAATATAAAGTACTTGGTTACTTTTTTTTGTGACTCCATCTGTGACATTTTATTAGAGCAGCCTGAATGGGCTCAGACAACCCAGCAAACGAAAAACCATTCTTACTGCCTAGGCTGTTCAGCCCAGGGGCAGGCTGGGTGCAGCCCACCAGCATGGTCTGCTGACACCTATTGTCATTTGGGTTGGGGAAGGAGGGATCCTTTGGAAAGAATCACTAAAGGACCACCGCAAGGGTGGAGAGAGAACTCAGTGCATGTTGCAGATGTTGACTAAATACCAAGTGATTTCTGCAGAGCAGGCATTGTTCTAGCCCTGGGGATCCTAGCATGAACCAAGTGACACAATTCATAGAGTCCCAGCTTCATCAGCTTTAAAATGGGAGAAGTGGTACCTACTTCAGACATTTTTTTTTTTTTATTTTCATGCTAGCATCTTATATTTTTCTAATTTATATCAACATGTAGAAAAGTTTCCAAAAATTCAAATTGTATGTATCTGTATAATATACATTATATATCAATACTTGGTTACTTTTTAATATTAATCTTTTCAACATCCAAGCTCTCTTCTGATGCTACTTCACAGGACCCAATCTTACGAGAGCTCCCTTGCGCTTGCCAGGCAAGCACTTATTCTACTGATTCTATTTCTACTTATTCTACTTATTCTATTTCCCCAGCCCTAGAGCTTCCTTTTTGGTGAAACTGAAGCCCATTCGCTTTTTGCTTGTTTGGTTTTTGATACTGGGAATTACCCTAGGGCCTACACACTGAGCTATTCTGGGTCTTTTCTTTTTCTTTCTTTCTTTTTTTTTTTTTGGTGGGACTGGGGTTTGAACTCACAACCTTGCACTTGCCGGGCAGGCACTTGTGCCATGGAGCTATCTCCCCGGCCCCCTTTGGTGAAACTGAAAACTTTAAAAATTTCTCAGCTGTGCTCTTTGCTTTTGGCTCTCAATGTAGAGCTGGCTAACCCAACAGTATCCATACCACAGCATGAATGTTGGGCTACTTTCTTTTGCACATGATTAATAAGTACACTGTCCTTGGTCTCAATCTCCTCCAAAGTCTTAGGACATGAACAAAATATAAATAAATTTTCTACTAGAGCATAACGCCCATGGCAGCAGGAAAGAGATCAAGGGAGGAGCTAAGAAGGGGGATATAGCCTTCCAAAATATCTCCCCAGGGACCTAAGATTTCTGACTACCCCCGCCTTTTAATAGCAAGTCAGTTATCAAACACTCTAAATTCAGTCACCCTTCACAAGCCCAACCTGGGAGGGCCTAAGGCTTTGGGAGTGAGGTAGGCTATTAGGGCATGGCGAAAGCTGGCTGGGAAGTAGACGTGACTTGTTAACTACAAGCTCACAGGACACATGTGCAGAACAGCCCCCAAAGCTCTGCACATGGACTTCCAGAGAAAATTCGAGCAGGTTTTCAACAGGATGGCCCAGACCTCACGTCAGCCTGAGGTATGGGCTCGAGTCATCTCTTAGGACCATATGCAGAAGTTCCTCTGTGTTTCCCTTAGACTTAAGTAGTATAAAAGGAGACATTGATGCCATGAGGACTTCACTGTTGTACTTTTCTGTGGTAGTCTACGCTGTCTTTCCCAGACACAGTGTATACTTTTTTTTTCCTTTTTTTGGTGGCACTGACATTTATTAGGATGCGCCCTAACACAGGCACTGGGGCTTGCCCATGGTGCTTCTGATATACAGGGCCCAGACTTCCTGCAAGTTCTTGAGCAGTGACACCAGGAAGCTGACAGCCAGATGGATGTTGTGCACAGGCTCATCATCTGTCATCTGTACGTGACCAACAGCCACAGCCAGACACAGGACCTTCTTCATCTGGAACTTGATCGTGGGCTTCACTTCATCAACTTTGGCCACCATGTTTTCGTTGGGGGTCAGCAGGAAGGGGAACTTGCCAGCCTTATTGAGGCCGGGTCCCAGGATTCGTGGGATCTGCTTGATCAGAGACTCTGAGGCCAGAAAGGTATCGTACTTCTTGGCCAGCTTTTTAACCAGCTTCTTATTCTTGTTGAGTTTCTTCAGCACCTCGATGTCCCTGTGGG
>PVKN010000192.1:67340-96698 GCA_004027915.1 Capromys pilorides | reverse complement strand
GAGGACTATAAGTTTGAGCCCAGCTCAAACTTGAGTAACTGAATGACTTAGTGAGGTTGTCTCAAAAGGGCAGGAGACACAGCTCAATGTGAAGGCCCTGGGGTCAATCTAGGGTGTCCTGGCCTTGCCACCTGAACCCTTACGTTAGGCACGCAATCAAATGCTTCTCAGCTGTGTGAGTCTGTGACGAGTGGCTGCACTCAGGCTAAGACATAGCACAGCCCTTGGTCCATCCCCAGCTGTTTCTCGTTAAGCTGGAACCATCAGGTGGCTGTTTGTCGCTGGTGGAAGGTGAGGTTTCATTCAATAGATTCACCAAGCTTGCCTGGGGGTGAAGCGTGGGCCCTCCTCTTTCCAAAGCCAACTGAGGCCCAGTCTGCAGCCCCCACCCTTCTGCCCAAGCAACTGCGCTCCCTGGAGGCCCCTTCTGCAGGGCCAGGTCCCTCTGCTCCCAGCCACCGTCACCCCCACACCTATGTGGACCAAGCACTGAAATGAGATCGGCGGCCGGACACAGGTCAGGTTCCCAGCCCTGTATCCCTCTCCCTGGCGGCAGCAAGCAGAGTCCGGCTGTGCCTGCAGGAGGAGCGGCACCCCCACCCTGGCTCTGACTTCCGTCACCACCCCCTGAGTCTATGACAACCTGAACAAAGGCGCGGCGCCAAGGCGGGCTTGCTGCCGAACCCCAGGTGCAGCACTGCCCCTCACCAGAAGCAGATACCACTGTGCTCACTGGAGCCATGCTGCGCCCCAGGGCCCACGCCCTCCCCAAGGCCAGCTCTGCGCCCCAGCCAACCTCAGAATGCAGTGCTGGGCTCTGCCCTGCCCCCATGCACAGCCGAGGCCCCTCTGTCAACAGTGGGCCCTGCCTGCACCCACCTGAACAGTCCCACACGCAGCTGCCCGCACATCTCCATGCCCGTTCAAGCCCGAGGCATGAGCAGCCAGTCACATACCTGCCTGTGCTTTCAGCAGCAGCCACAGAGCCGAGATGTCCTGGGACAGCAGGGAGACCCGGCTTAGGGTCATATCGTTCCTGGCCCTGGCCCTGTCACCGGTCAGGAGTGGCAACCCGATTCTTGGAGCATCTGCTCAGGGTGCACAAAGGAATGGAACACAGCTCCATCTTGGCTGCTGGGGAACAGAGGACCTCCGGGCTGCGGCTGCTGCTCAGGTCTGACTCCTGGGCCCCTGGCTGCTCCAGCCTGGGCCAGGATTTGATGTCCCTGATTAGGGAGCTCACTGAGCTCAGCTCACTTATCCTGTGCAGATGGTTTAACCCTTGAAACCCTGGTGGCAGCTGAGACTGCTGGCTGCAGTTCAGGATGCTGGTGCTGTCCGTCTGGACCCCCCTTGCAGGGGCCCCTGCTCAACCAGATCCACTCCACCCTGCAGGTCCCATCCACCGCAGGGACCCAGGTCAGGGACCTGAGCCACAGGGGCTGGCTCAGTCAGGTCACATGCAGGGACAGACACTGGGGGGCTAGGTGACCTCCAGGAGAGCCTGGGCCTCTGCCCTGGTGACACCCAACATGCTGAGAGAGGAGTCCCCCGTGCAGGGCCTCTGCTCTCCTGCCATCATCAGCTGAGCTCCCCTGACTTTTGGCATTCATGACTCCCCACAGCGGGAGCAGCAGAGGGTGGGGAGACCAGGTCCACAAGCGCATGCTGAAACCTGCCACCGCAGGGGCTTCTGCAGCCACAGAAGGACCTGGGAGGTCCAGGTGGTGTGGGCAGCCAGGGTGGCCAAGGCAGCTCCAAGGCACCCAAGTGCCAGGGACTGGGATGGAGCTGCAGAGGCCTCAGGGCCAAAGACACCCAAGCAGGCTGTCAGGAAGGTTGTTTCTGACCTCTAGGGCAGGCAGGACTGCGTGCTGGCATCCCTGACCCCCATAAGCTTGGCTACCTGGCAACTTGCTCCACCCCCATAGGCACTGCGTTCCTGCCCCACAAGGATCCACCCCATAGCTGGCCAGCATGGGACCCCAGCTGCTCACTGAAGAGTGGCACCCTGCACCCTGCCTCAGGCTCTCTTCTGAGCCCCAAAGGGGTATCCCCTGGGACCAAGAGAAGGGCAGGAAGAGCAACTGCAGCTTGTAGGACCTCAGGCTCCTTGCTCACCACCCACAACCTAAGTTTCCCCATCCTGAAGCAGGGAGACTGTGAGACCAGTAAGAAGCTTGTGGAGCCTCACGGGCCCTGGCTCCATGGACAGCAGCCACCATCCCTGCCCTCTGGCTGTGCTGTGGCACTGGATGAGCCCCAAACTTGCTCAGATGCTGGCCTGTGCCATCAGTATATCCAGAGCCCGACACTAGCTCAGTGCCAGCCACTGCCACCCACTCCCCTCACATGTCCTGCTGGTGGCTGCCCCACCAGAAGAGAGGCCACCTCCACTCTTTATGTGGACTCAGGTCGAGGGCACCATTCAAACAACAACCCACCTCCTCCCACCAGTCGCTGTGCACCTGACGTGTGGACTCGGCTGGTGAACGATGCTCTCGGTCCTGACCCAAGAGGCCTGTGTCGGCTGCAGTGCTCCAGATCCCCAGGTCCATTTTTAGCCACTGGAGTGAGATTCTCAGACTCTGAGCTGCAGTGGCTATGCCTTGGGGGCTCGTCACCACACAGGACAGATGTGTCACCTCTGGCCTGGTGTCCACGGCAGCCTCCCCCACCTGGCCAAGGGAGGGGGTGTCGCTGGCAGAGCTCCCTCCCTTCCATCTTGGTGCACCAGGACACAGCTGTGCCCATGAACCTTGCATCATTAGCCTGTGGGGACAGGGCAACCGCCTGGGACAAGGCGCAGGTCGAGGTGGAATTTCTGGCACTGAAGAACACAGTTTCCAGTTCCCTGATCTCCACCCACCTGCAGACAATGCTCTGTCGGATACACTTGCTGACATGAGCTTGAAATGCGACATCGACTCCCAGCAGGCCACCGAGGTCCACCTCCCAAGTCCATTGAGGTCCACGTCCACTCTGTTGTGGTCTGGGCTTGACAGCACAGCAAGGGCCTCAAGCGACCTCAGCGTGCATTGCACAGAGGTACAAGAAGGGGTGCAGAGACAGCTTCCGAGAAGCAGGGCCACTCACAGAGGCCCTCAGCTTGAAGTGCAAGGACAGTGGGGGTGGGGGCTGGGCTCCTCCTTGACAAGAAGTGAGGCTACAGAGGGAGGGCAGCCAAGGACAGAAGGGAGACGGTCCCACTTATCCCTTCTGACACTATGTGTCCCCACACTGGGACCTCTGTTCACAAGGACCTTGGATCTGCAGGCCATGCCAGACCCTTCCCACCCATTACACAAGCAGACGTGCTGGAGGAAGGCAACTTCTCCCCATGTCCCACCAAGAGGCAGATGCAAGGGCACTGGCTTAGTCCCATGGCGTGACCACAGCATGACCTCCAGGAGCTTCTCGGCCTGACCGTCCCCACAGCCTGCGAGGACACAGAAGCGCATGCCTGGGTCTCATGCTGCAGGTACAACTGGCCCTGCCCTGCTTCACTCATGAAGCCTGAGAGACAGATGCCAGGCAGATATGGCCTCAGCCTCCCGCAGCCCCTTGAGGATGGGGTTACAGTGGTGAGGGTGGAGCCTCTCTCTTTTATCTGTTTTCCACTGCTCCTGGCTTACTTGTGCCTTCTAGCACAGCGCATGCTGAAATTAAGTTTCTACACACTGAGCTGAACTCAGGCACAGGCCATGGCCCCTGCACTGGGGCTGCCACCCAGTGTTCAGCAGCCTTGGGTGATGGCTGTTTTCCCTCCCCTGGGGCTCCAGGAGTGAAAGCTCTGGTTCTGTACAAGCCAGGAGTGCGAGGTGGGGTAAATGGCCTGGCACAAACGACCTGGACGGGTACAGCTGTCTTCTCCTGATGAACAAGTGTGTTTTACACACCTGCTCCATCAGGTGTGGCCGCAGTCTGGGGCAGACACAGTGCAAAAACAAACACAGGTGGGGCCAACTCAAACAGAAAGCTGCAGAAGCAGGGACAGGAGGGCGTGGCGCCATCTGTCCACCCGGATGGGACACCAAGGCAGGCGCACACAGGCAGCAGCCAGGACAAGCCCCTCAGGGTGTCGGGCAAGAGTCTTGGAAGGCTGCCAGCCACCTGTGTACATAACCTGGACACTGAGCTGCAGTCCCTGCTGCCAGGATCAAGTACAGCAGTGGGCCTAGGGGACTCAGTCTCCCCACACCCGCCATCGCATCTCAGGACCCACCTGAGGCTCCTGATGGTGAGTCTTGGTCCAGGGCAAGCGAAGACCTGGACGCTGCTCCGTCCAGGTCCCCCCTGGCTGACAAGTGCATGACGTGAGAAGACTCCGAAGTCCTTTGGAGCTCACAACCACCCTTGCCCTGAGGGTCAGGCACCGCACACCTGCTGTGAGCCCCCGGGGCTGTGGCCAGGCTGGGCTCCATGACCCGGAGGCTGGGTCCCCAGCCACGGGCAGCACTGGGCAGGAAGAGAGCAGCTCAGTGAGCTGGGCACCAGGTGTGTCTGTGCTCTGTGTGGAGTTTCGTGGGGGTGGCAGGAGATGAAAGTGGCTCAGGATGCCAGGTGGCAGCTGGGCTGTGCCAGACAGAAAAAACACAGCGCAGCCGTGCTTGGGCACTGTGGGCGGCAGGAGGGCGCGGCTGCTGGGGCCCTGGGTCTGTCCTGCCAGGTCCCCCGACCCTGTGGAGGGCTGGGGGTGGAGAGGAAGTCAAGTCCCCAGCGAGCTGATCCCCAAAACACAGTTTATGTGGAGTACAGGGTGAACTCAGATGCTAAGCCAAGTGCAGATGCATCCCAGCTCTGCCACACATGGGGCGGGGCATGGGGGCAGGCCCGGCTTCCCCAGGTGCAGCAGCACTCTGGCGCTGGGTCATAGCACTCTTGGATCTCAGAGCACCTCCTGATCTCAGAGTTCTAATGCTGCTACCACCTGCTCTGAACACCATCTGCCTTGGTACCCCACAGTTGTGAGGGGCTCAGGGCACCCTGGGAGCTAGATCTGGGGACATGAGGCACGAGTGGTGTGACTGTGGGCATTTGACCTTGCCCCTGGAGAGGACAGAAAAGGCTTGGGATGAGGCCAGGCATTTGGGTTGGGCTAAGATGAGCCTGGCACCACACAGGGGTGGGCGACAAGCAGGGTGCAGGAAGACCCTGGCCAAAGGAGGCCATTTCCCAGAGCACGAGGATGGAGGGTGGCCGGCCACAGCTGCCCACTGCTGCTCATGGTCACTGTCTCCAGGCCAACCAAAGATCCCCAGGGACATAAGAGCCTGGGGAGAAGCAGTGGGAACAGGGACTGAGCTGTTCCCTGGCACTGGGAGCAAGGGAGAACAGCACCTGACATGCAGCACACCCTGCCTGGGGCCTGTCTCTCCAGCATCCCCTGGCTGTGTGGCATTGGTGAGGACCAAGGTGTCACCTTATATAGGTGGGCAGGCCTGGACCCAAGTTCCACATGCTGGCCAGAAGTGTGGAGTCACCAGGTCACCTCGGCCACCTCTGACAGTAAAAAGAAGGCAGCTAGATCGCAGGGACAGAGCCTCAGATGCAGAACAAGGAAGGACACTGACCAGGTCACGTGCCAACCAGTATCCTAATGCTCAAGCTTGTTTTTCTTTCCTTTCTCTTTTCCAGTGATCCTCGCTACACACAGTGATGCCTGCCAGCCTGCATCTCCGTCGCCCGATACCACCTCCTGCCCTGGCCAGCCCACTTCAGTCCCTGAGCCTCAGTAACCTCATCTGTAAACCCATGCATGCTTAAAATCAGGCTCCTAGCACAGAGTGGGCATAGTGGTGCATCCCAGGTAGCTGGGGTCCCTAGGTGAGGACATTGCCACACATTCCTGTCAGATATGTCTAGGCTGTGGGTAGAAGATACTGGTGCCCTGGGCACAAGGGCCTGTCATAGGACGCACAGGTGAGCAGGAAGATGCCATCAGCTCCATTACAAGGATGTGACGAAGACTCACCAGACACGGCAGCCCAGAGTGGACCTCGAGGGGAAGCCAGTGCCCAGCAGAGCTGAGACCACAGTGACACCTAGCTCCCCGTGCAGAGGAGAGCAGGTGGATAACACACCCATATGTGTGGCTTTACGGCTCCCGGGTGGGGACACAGCTTCGCAGCTGGCCCATCAGCCTCACCCCTGGCCGCAGCCACAGGGGATCTAATACTTCAGGATGGTTAGGCCTGAGTCCCCACCCTCTGTGTCTCCTCAGTGCAGCTTACAGGCCACACAAGAAGCCTTTCGTGTTCCCAGGGTGGCCACCGGCAGATATCACCCAATAGGAACACTTGCTGGCCCCCAGAGCAGTGCCAACTCTTGTGGGCTTCCTTACAACACAGAGGGGGGCACGTGTCACCCTCTGTCCTTGGCCCTGGGAACAAGGTATAAAGCTTTCACACATCTGAATTCAACCCTCCCCAAGCCCCATGCATGGTGAGGCCACCAGTGTTCCCAAGCAGTTTCCTGAATCTCATACTGTGTCCCTGGACATGCTGAGATCCCTGAGGCCGGCCAGGTTCTGGGTCAGGTTCCTGTTTTATCCCACCCCTCCCAAGTTCCTGTTCCCTGCCTTCGGCCCTCAGTGACCCCATCTTTTCTTTATCCACCTTGTACAACCTTCAAAAGCCATCCTCCTGCCCTGGCCCAAGGCCCTGCCCTGATCGAGGGCCCTTGGTTCCTTCTGCCTCTTTGGTCCGGGCTGCTTTGTCAGGGACACCTGTTGTCCCCTATCTATTCACCCAGCAATGCAGCAGATGAAGTGGTGTTCTCAGATGCGATGACAGGGGCTGGGTGTGCCCCTGCGGCCAGCCATCCAGTAGGTTCTGGGCAGCGGCAGCTGCAGCTGCAGGCCTCCGCTGTTGCTTCCAGATCTCCCTGCTGGGAGAAGCCACGGGGTTGACCTGTGGTCAACCCTGCAGCTGAGAGTCAGCTTCCTGGACTGAAATGAGACTGGAGCCTCACAGCCCAGTCACTCTGCCTGCCAGGTGGGGTGCCTGGAGCCCATTACTCCAGCCTGTGTCCACGCTGACAGTGTGCCTCACCCGGTAGGCCTAGGTCCTGTAGGGTTTGGATCTAAAATGGTGCCAATGCTTCACATGTTTGGGAGGTGACTGGATCCCAGACTCGGTGCTGACTTGCTACAGCAGGTCCTGGTGGGAGGAGGCGGGGCTTGGTGGAGGAAGTGTTCCTGGGGTTTGGGCCAGAAGCCCCTGCTCCTGCCTTTTCCCTACTTCCTGGCTGCCATGCCCGGAGCCGCTCTCCTCCCTAGGCCCCTCTGCCCTGCCCTTCTGTCTTGGAGAGGCCCACCAAAGACTGACACATGAGCCAAAATAAACCTTTTCTCCCTGGAACCGTGGGAGTCAGGTGTGTCACCAACTTGCCTACCACAGGCTGATTCCCTTCCACCCTCCTCACACCCAGTCTAGCTCCCTCAGCTGCAGCATGAGCTGCGACACCAGCTTCAGTTTTGCCCCACGGGAGGCCCTGGGCTTCTCCAGCACCCCAAGTGCCCTCCTCTCCTCCCAGGCGGGCTCCTGTACGTGGTCAGGGGCCCACTATACGTTTAGTGACAACTGAACCTCCCTGTGCCCGGCCAGCAGGGTGCACCAGTGGCGACAAGAAGCACAGCTTCTACCTGGGCAAGGCCAACAGCGAGAAGTGGGCACTCTCCTGAGCAGAGCTAGGGCTGGGGACGCAGCTCAGGGGTGGAGCCCTGGGCTCAGCCCCCAGGCTGGCAAAAACAACAACCGAATGAGAAATAGCGAGGGCTGAAGTGAACCTTTCTAGATGTCAGATGTTAGTCAGACACACAAGAGCCCCAAACCCCAGGAGCAGGAGGTGGATGTGAATGTACCCAGTGCCCCTCCAGGACACTCTTTATTTGTTTCCTGAAGCATCTCCCATGTCAAGGTCCTGTGGGCCCACACGGCCCTCCCAAACACTGGTCTCCCCATCGCTGTACTGACTAAGGAACAGTGACTCTAGGCCTCAGCAGCCACCGCGAGTCACAGCCAGGACAGCCCTGCCCACAACAGCTTGCCCCCACATGGCCATCCTCTCGGGCAAATCACACCCAACTTGGTGGCAGGACAGCCTGGGTCCAGGCCTGGCCTCACTGTATGTGCATCCTAGAAATCCAGGCCAACATCCATCTGGGAAGATAGTGCTGTCCTAATTTAAATACAAGGTGCCCAAACGGAAACCTAGAACAAGAGCCACGCCCCGGGGCCACTGCCCCACCTGCTGAACCCACTACGCTGGTGGGAAAGACCAGACTAGCAAACCCAATGCAGGGGAGAGTGCTGGGGCTGGGAGTCAGCAACCTCAGGACCTGAGGGCCCACGTTGTCCTCTGGGTTGCAGAGGGAAGCTGGGGCAGAGCATGAAGAACAGCAAACGTCAAGAGTCTGGGGGCAAATGTCATGCTCAGCTGTCACCGCTAAGGAGACATCCCACCCAAGCAACCCACAAGCACCTGGCGGGTGAGGAAGGCTTCCAGCGTCTCACCAGCTCCCCACCACGCCATTGAGGCCACACCCTTGGAGTCTGCCTTTGCTCCCACAGTGGGAAAATGTATCGAGTGTCTCCAAGGCGTGCTCCCGAAAAGGGAACAGGGTGTGTGGGCCCCAGACTCACATCCCAACCAGTCCATGTCCTGGAAGGCAGGCACTGGTCCCTCAGGCCCACATTACCACCTGCCAGGTGCAGGGCAGGGCCAGGTGCCAGCCAGAGCCACAGCAACATCCGGGAACACAGCCTGTTTACACTGCAGGCCCAGTGGGAGGAGATGGGTGGTGAGGAGCCCACGCAGAGCCAGGCCACGTGCCCACTGGCTACTGCTCCAAGCGGACGAAGTCTGAGGCGTGGCAACCTTTCCATAAACATGGGCAAGTCTACAGCACCTACCTGGGGCTGGCACACAGTAGGCACACAGAATGTGCTTCTGCATGGGTGAAGGAAAGCACTGCGTGGGCCAGGGAGCCCTGCGTTCATTCTCCAAGCTGGGTCTGGATCTGCTCCTACCGCGCATGGGAAGTGCTCTGAATACCCCTGTCAAGGGCTGTGGGTGTGGAGGGGCTTGTGCCAGGCAAGAGCCACCTCATGCGAGCGATGCAGTGGGGGATCGCAGGCTGCCACGGCTACTGCCTCCCAACTCAGGCATCTGTGCCATGTTATTTCCTGTTTCTCTAGTGCAGCACGAGGGAAGCTGATTTTATTATGTTTGTTCTTTAAACTTCTTGAAAAAACAGGCTGGGAGAAGTCTCCGTTCCCCAGACCCACCGAGGCTGCAGGCTCTGAGTAGACATCTCACAGGTTTAAACCCACTTAAAGTGCATGCTGGCGTCCTCCTGCCAGTGACATGGGGGTGTGCCGCTCATGCTGTTTCAGCTCAGACAGGCCCTGCAGTTCTGCCAGGCCAGGGTGGGCATGCGTGGAGGAGCCCACTGACCACATGCAGAGCCTGAAGGCGGACCTTGGATGGCAGGCTTGTTCCTCAGCTGGGCACTGGAGCACAGAAGTGCACGCACCGCAGGCGGCTCAGCGGAGGAGGCCATCCTGCCCAGGACTTGGGCCGCACTGGACGGAGCCCCCCTCCCCACTCATGGCACCTCTGTGCTGCAGAGTCACATTTGCATTTCCCTGTGGCCAGCCAGGGACACTGCAGAGGCAAGGAGCCACCTGCCCCACTGCCCACGAGGCACTAGAAAAACCAAAGGTGACAAAAGCCACGTGAAGTTTCCCAGGCTCCGGAAGAGGCCACGGTTCCCACACAGGAAACAGTGGTGGTGCAACCAGTGCTGTCTCCTTGACTCATGGTCACCATGGACTCGGCAGGGACAGCTGCCCAGCGTCACACGACCTGGGAATCATGGCCACATGCTAGAAGGAATCTCCACCCTGCCTTTCTCGGACTTGAGCTCTTCACTCACTGCAGCCCCTGAGGTCCAGCCCTGGCCCTCCCTGCAGACCAGACACACTCATGGAGACTCGGCCTTTCTGCTGGGAGGGGAGAACTGCCTCTCTCTTCCTCAGCTGGCACAGGACCATTTCTTCTACCAAGTAGGCTCTGCCACGGGCGCACCACCCACAGCCACGGTGCGGGCCGGGCTCTGTCCCACCAAGCCCCTTGCGTGTAGAGGGAGCAGTGACTAAACTGGAGGCCTTACCTCCTGTTGGCCACCCAAGTGTGCACTGTGGGCACTGGGCAGGTGACAACGTGGCACCAGCACGGGCTAGACGTCCGACCTGCCCAGCCCTGGCCTGGCCCTCCTCACTCTTCTGAAGCGCAGGGCTGATCTGTCCAGCCGCAGAAGCACAATTTCAGTTCCCTTTCTCGCCACCCTGGCCGAGCCTCTGCTGTGTCCTTTCTAGAGGGGAGGGCGCTGGCCTCTGTCCGTCTGAGGCAGCACTCCTGCCAGCCAGGCTGGTCGTCATGTGCACAGCAGCCCAAGGGAGCCGGAGCGGAAGGGGACTGACTGAACAGGAAGCACCGCCTGCCTTCTTCCCCAGGTGCCTGGGCAGAGGCAGGGACCAGGTTTGAGAAGGCCCTGCCCACCCTAAGATGCCCTCCACCCCACTGCCTGCCCTTCCACTCTAGATTTGGCTTTGCAGGAGCCCATCTACCCTGATGTGGGACAGGGGCCCTGCTGACTTTCTGTCCCCACTGCAGCTGAACCTGAGGGTGCTGCATGCATGCTACCAGCCAGGAGCCTCAGCCACCAGGCAACCCTGACACTCAGGGCTCCTGCACCTCCGAGTCCTGAGTGCCCTGATGCTTTCCTGGGCTGTTCCTAAAGACCAGGAAAAGTGTTGGTCCCTTCTAGGGTGGCGGCAAGCACATGAATCCACAGCTGTCTCTGTCAAGTGTGTTAGACTGCTTTGTCCTGATGGTGGCTCCTCAGCCCAGAATTGAACCCCACAGAAGCTACTAGCACTCAGCCTCAGTTTCCCTAAGGGAAAAGGGTGTCGCTGTTCTATAAGTAGAAGACTGAGGTGAAGGGCAGGCCCATCAACAGCCTTGGGGCTCACTGGAGAACATGGGGCCATCACTGCCACTTCACAACATGCCTGGGAGCCCCATCCCCCACATCTGCTGCCAGCCCTGCTCCCCACCTCCCGTCCACTGTCTCAGCCCCGTCTGTGGGGACGCACAGTGCTCCGTCCTCCCTACTTTAGGTCCTAAGCCCGGATGGGGCTCACGCTGAACCCTGCTTGAGGGAGACCGTCAGCATAGACTGTTCTCACAGGCTGCGCTGTGCCCTCCTGGGGTGCCTCCGATGCTACCAGAAAAGGCACACACAGCTACCCTGGGGAGCTGACCATGATATACGCAGGCCAGGGCTGACCCCGGGCCTTCTCCAATGCTGCTGCCTGCTATTCCCAGCTGCACAAACTGAGCTCAGCGAAAATAGAACGAGACTCACCAACAGCAAAGCTCAGCTCTGGAGGAGGACTCAGACTGCTGGACCAGGGATGTGATGCCAGACACCATGCAGAAGCACGGCACAGGGCCCCAGTCTTCCGAGACCCGAACCACAGATCCCAACAGACATATGAGTTCAGGGCTGTACCAAGAACCTCCACTTTAAGAGAAAGTTCCCCAGCTGCACATTTGGCCTGGGAGCTGGGCAGACCCCTCAGGGCCTGGGAGGACCCTATCCTCCTGACAGAGTTGACAAAAAGACTATTTGTGCCACTCGACCCAAATGCAGGAGGAAACCAATCTTCACAATGTGCCACATGCGGGCACATCCCTTTGTCAAGAGACAGCAATACCATGAGGCTAATGGCTTCTCTGCTGGGCATCTATCATCTGCTACTAGCACCTGAAAGACGCAGTCACAAGGGTCTCATAGTCGGGCAGGGACAGCTGCTCTGGCCCAGGCAAGGATGTTATTTGCTCTGAGTAAGTGAGGATGATGGGAGTGGGCACGTTGATCCATCCCACTTGCACACTGCAGGATCCAGGAGGCCCAGACGGCCTGGGACTGCGCAGGACCCTTCCCCATCAACCAGAGGGCACCCCCAGCACCTCATGCCACATGGCTCTACACCACCACCATGGCACCAGAGGCCGGAGAGAAGCAGGGGACAGACTCACCCCTGGCCACCGAGCACAGCCGCGAGCACCACTGACAGTAGAGGTAGTAGCTCTGCATTTCTGCCACAGAGACCCGGGCCGGCCGCCTGCCCGCCATGGCCCTCTGCTCCCTCACCACATCCCCGCCTGGGCTCCAGCAAGGCCGCAGCTCAGCTTCTGAGGTCTCTGTCAGGTCTGCTGCTTTCCACTTTCACTTCGCCAGTAGCTGGGCCAGGCTAAAGGGCAGCGCTCTCTAAACACTGCCATCTCTCTCCACCCTGCTTGTTTACACATGGGCAGATGGATGCCGGGACACCAGCCGCTCCAGGAAGGAACGATTCCGTGTGCCATTCCCGGGGCGCCATTCCTGGGGTGCAGGGCCCAGAGTAGGGAGGCAGGTGAGAGGAGATGGAGCCCGGTCTCCACCCATTGGGGTGGGAGAGGGCGGTGCATGGGCTGTGGGCTGGGCGGTCGCTGTGGAGCACACTGCAGCTGCGCCTTCCTCCACCCAGGCTCCTGTCCACCCCAAAGGGGAGCTGCAACTGCCAGGCCAGGGGGCAGGGCTTGGACAGCAACCCTGCCCCCACTCTGTCCTCACCAGCACTTCCTTAGGAATCAGCAGCTTGGGGTGCAGGGAACACCTCCATCCAGGGCCCAGAAGACCCAGACCAGAGCACACGCCCAGCCTAGACCTCAGCATGCACCGCTCATGACATGACTTCAGAGGACAGAAGAAGAGGTGAGCACTGCCCTGTCCAGCCATGTGGGCAAAGACAGATCCCTAACCCAGACCAGCACTGCAAGGGGTCCCTGCTACTCTTGGTGCCAACCTGGTGGCTGCAGCCTCCCTACCAGGCTGGTAAAGTGCGGCCGAGGAGTATGGCAGGTGTGTGCTGTCACTCAGTGCTCTTTAGAGACAGAAACACCATGAATATGCCACAGGGATGACATCACGGGAACTCCAGGACTCCACAGAGACCCCAACCATCCCACAGACCCCCCTGAACCCTTCCAGAGATGACAGATCCCATGAAGACCCCACAGAGACATCCAGAGACCATGCAGGAGTGCACAGAGGCCCCGAAACCCCTCCGAGACCTGAGGACAGCCACAGGCACCCAATGCAGGTCCTCGGGTCGGAGCCCATTGAACCCCAGGAGAACCGGGGAAGAAGGGTGGGGAAGAAGCCAGAAGCCAATTTCATCCCAGGTGCAGCAGTCACCAGATTTCTTCAGACCACAAACCCTCTTCTCAGACAAACTCAAAGGAGCCCTTGTGAGACGACCCTGGCCATCGTCCTGTGGCAATCCAACTGCCTTGCCTGACAGCTGTAGGCTCCAGGAGGCGTGTTTAAGAAGCCAACAGAGCAATGAGGTGTGTGTGGGCGTGGGCCTCCTCCTGCCTCACGCGTCTGGACCAGTGGACTCAGCTCTGCCTGGCAAGGGCCCGCAGCAGGATCCACAGCCTGCAGCCAGGGACGCAGTTGCTCTTTCCCACATGCCTGCACCCATCCAGCTGCCTCCAGGACAACTGAGGGCTTCCCAGAGACCCTCACTGCACTCCCTGGCCCTGCACAGACACAGTAACTCTGGTCTGAGCAAGGTCTATGGCCTCTTTCTCTGGTGGCTGTGGAAGGCTGACCCTGTGGCTGTGGCTCTGGTGAGGGGAGCTGGCCGCCCCCTCACACAGCCACCATTGGGGGCACACTCAGTCCCAGAACTGCTGACCCAGGGTGACCCGAGCCTGCCTGGACAGTCCTATGAAAACAGCGCTAGATCTTCAACATTCTTAGGTAGCCACAGGAACATCCATTTGAGGAGCACTGATATGTCCAGGAGAAATTAAAACTTCCCAGCATGTCCTCCACCAAGTTCTACCATTTCCATGTGACCGCTGGAGAGGTTGGTTTCACTAAGAGCTCACTCCAGAAGCAGGGCTCTTCATGGCGTGTGACCTCGTACTGCACGTGACCATGCATGCAAGCATCTTCCTGTATCAGCTATCAGGATACCGGGCAGGCAGCTGGGCTCACCCTGTGCTTTCATGTGTCTACCTGCTCCTGGTACTAACTCTGTCTCTTTTAAAAGCAGTCTCTGCCAAGTGGTTCC
Organism: Capromys pilorides; assembly: GCA_004027915.1. NCBI lineage: Eukaryota > Metazoa > Chordata > Mammalia > Rodentia > Capromyidae > Capromys > Capromys pilorides. Next base: position 82,500 of record PVKN010000192.1, on the reverse strand, counting down.
ATAGACAGATTTTTCTAATGAAGCAAATTTCTAAATGCTAAGTGCAACAGTCATTCTGGGGCAAAGTGCAAGGCTTTGATGCTACAGAGCAGTGGTGACACATTGCTCCTGGGTCTGACATGCGCTCCAGGGTGTGCTACCCTCAGGAAGCACCTCTGTGCCTTGTAGGTCAGGTGACAATGACAGTCACACATTTACCCCTAATTCCCCCAGGATAATTGGATGACACCCATTTCCGGCAAGATACCAGGCTCTTCTGTCTTAGGTGTCTCTACAAGCCAGGGAAGTCTTGCCAGTGACTGAACCCAAACGCGTGCTCTCCAAGCACAACCCGAGGAGGCAGCCAGACCAGCCAGTGCCAGACACATGCAGGGGGCTGCTTGTGTGCAGGGGAGGGGCCAGCCTACAGGTGGGCATGGAGGGAGAGTGCCAGGCACAGCAGAGGGGAGGCCAGGCTTGGCAGGGCACAAGGTGACATGGACAGATGACTAGAGCTCTCAAGCACAGCCTGTAGTCACCTGGCCTGTTCCATGGCCATACCCCTGCCCATAGGCTTGTATCCTGGCAGATGACCCAGCATACCCAAGCCGGCCACCTGCCCAAAATCAGGCTCTGTGGCACCACAGCTTGGGTGACCTCCAGGCACAGCTGCTGCACAGAGGGTGGCATCAGAGGATGGTGAGGTCCTTCCTGAGCTAGGAGCCAGGCCCTGGACCCATATAGCACTGCTGCTCATAGAATCTGCTGTGCCAACCCCTAGGTGTTAAGCTGCTGAGATAGAACCCAGAGTCCCAGCCCCATAGGCGGCTTCCTTTGCTTTTGGCCTTGGACCTCATCTGCTCCACAGTTCTGCTCCGTGGCCTGGTGGTGGAACCACTCAACAGGGTCACATGAGGAACCTTTTCCTGAGCTTCCATCAGCCCCAGCTGTACCTCCAGCACAGGCCCCTGTGCATGGGGACTCCTGTATGGTGATATACTCTGGCCTGCTCCCTGTAGTGTCTCTGTCTTCCTGTCCTTTGTCACTGCTCTCGCCATATGTCAACTCCAGCTCAGATGTGACTTCTACTCATGCAGATGTCACTGCTGAGCCCCAGGATGCCTCAACTACAGCTAGGTGACGCTTGTGTCCTGTTGCTGTCTCCTGCGTTCACCTGGAGAGATGACTCAGCACCAACCGCCTGTCCAGGGACCTGGCACCTGCACCCAAGCTGCCACCACTTACTCAGCATCCATGTCTGGCTGACTGCCCACCTGTGTCACACAAAGGCAGGCCAGTGGCACGCCTGTGTGGCTAAGATCACACCTGCTTGGCAGGGTCATGTGTGCCTCACTGTCCAGCCTTGCGGGGCCCCAGGTCCCTACCTACTGTCATGGCATGGCTCACACTCTCTTTGTTTCATCCCTAGGGGACAACACAGGGCCCCAGGAGCATCCTCCCAGGACACCCACCCGTGTCAGCCCCCTCCATCCCTGCTGGACACAGCTGCCCCCACTTGTGCCTCCCAACACCTTCCTGCCCATCTGCATTTTCAGGTCCATGAGAAGTGGCCTGGTGGAGCCAGCCTCCACTGCCCCACATCCCAGAAGCTGTCAGGGGTGCCAGCTGTCCATGCCTCCTCCCCTTCATCAGCCTTCTGGCCACAGTGCCCTGGGCTGCTCTTCACAAGTGACCACCACCTCTGTCACCAGCCATGCATAGGACACTGTCCAGCTGCATCAGAACGCCTGTAAGCATGCCCAGGGTGTTTGCTGGCTGCACCCCCTATCTGGGCTGGTCTCCCTGACCCTGTTGGGTCCCGGGCCTGAGTCTGGGTATGGCCGGGGGATCTAGAAGATCTAGGGATCTAGGTCCTGGAGCCCGAGCTGGGGACACTGTTGCTCAGAGCCAAGGATGTTCAGCTTGCCTTCCTGGTGCCACTTCTGGCTACCATGGAGGGGAGCACTCACTGTGGGCACCGTGCTACAAGTTCACTGTGCTGTCCACCGTCCAGATGGAACAGGTCCCACCTGTGCAGTGGGGTGCTTTGGGGTCCCCTCTAGCCCCCCCACCCCCACTCTGCACCTGACTTTGGAGAGGAAGGGCACAATGGTGCCTGCTTTTGGATGCTGAGACTCAGCTCCCTGGGCAACACCAGGCAACCAGTGAACAACCTTCTCACCACAGAGAGGAAGAGGAGGAAGGGAAAGGGCAGGAGGGGTGTCACTCTGCCAGCTGTGCCCATCCTGAGCCTGCCCAGCTAGTCTGTGTTTGTCGTCTTTCTGACCAGCCAAGATATCTAATGCCTGTTTCAGGTTTCAGGCATCCTGAAGGCTCACAGATGTCAGAAGCATCCCTAAGAGCTGCCACCTGGGGACATGTGACACCGTCCCCAAAACTCACCTGGTTTCAGGCGCCCTGGTGATCTCCGGCATCTCCCAGTCAGGCTCCAGAACCGACGTGTGGACCTCCAAAATGCCCCCTTCTCTGCCATTGTGTCTGCCACAAGGGTTGCTGTGAAGTCCACGCAGCTCCGACTCTTCAAGACAGTCACACACAGGGTGACTGAGCTCTTGGCTTCCACAGGGGTAGAGTGGCGCAAGGCAGGCTCCTGTGCCCCTCAGGAAGCACTGGATGTGACAGCCCTGGTCACCTTGGACTTGGCTGAGGCTCCAGAAAAAAAGAGGGCCTGGGGTCTCCTGAACTGTGCCAAACGGGAGCTCAGGCCACCGATGCCCTGCAGCCCAGGTTGCACCCGCGGTGCTGACGAGGACGCGGTCAGTGGGGACGGCTGCACCGCCCATCTGCTGGCGAGTCCTGCACACTTCCTTCCTTGCGGGGCAGTGTGGACGCAGGGACAATGTCAGGGAGCTGCACAGGCTGCAAACACCTTCCAGGCTCAGGAAGTCTCAAGTTCAAATAAACATCCACAAACTGGGAGGAAGGGAGGGACCGGCTACCAGTGCTTTTGAAATACACTGGGAAGTTCAGCTGCCACAGTCTTAGGCTCCATTCACTGAGGGATGCCAGAGGGAGGAGGAAATGGCAGGGCAGCCTCTCTTGGCAGGCGACACCTTCCAGGGGAGATGCGTGTGTGACCTGAGCCATGGGCCCACACATGCTTCTGAGGGGAAGGCAGGGCACTGCATTGGGCTCCTGGTGATGCCCAAGGTGCCACCCTGTGCTGCAGCTGGTGCTATGGCATGTGCCAGGACACCCCAGGTCTCAGAGTCTCACACCTGACCCTAAGGGGTTCTTTTCAGTGCCTTTTAAACCTCAACAGTACAGAGGCTCTGTGAGTTCGAGTTGCTCCCCCTTAGGAGAGCTCCAGGCTCAGAAGGAGCAAGGAACACAGTGCCAAGGCGCCTCCCTCACACTGCACCGAGGGTATGATCTGCTGGGAACCACATACACAGGACTTCCTTCCGCGGACCACGCACTGCTTCCTCCCAGAGCACCTTCAGCTAGATTTTGCTGTTTTGAGCTCAGCCAGCTCCGGGAGTAGAGGCTTTTATGTCCTGGTCACACCCACTCTGCCCATGGTGGAGCGATTATCCATAAGGTTGCAGACTCTGGCACGGGGGGGGGGGGGGGGCCCTCCGTGTGTCAGCCTAGAACTCAACCGGGCTCCTAATCCAGGTTGTTGCATGAGTATGAGTGGCAGGCAGTTTGTAAACAGAGTGAAAGAACATCTGCCTCTTCCTCCAGGCCCAAAGTTATCAACGAACTCGACCAGGTACCCAAGGACACACAGCAGCACAAGCGGCTTCTGGGGATGGTCGATGGCCTGGAGGCAGGCCAGCCATGGAGTGCATGCACGGTGGACAGGCGAGTGCACGTGAACCACCCACCCACGCACAAGGCCACAGACGTAGGCTGCAGAAGATTGCTTGGTGGAGCTGAATCAGGCGATCAGAGGGGCCAGAATTGCCACCACTGCTGAGAGTGCTGCTCAGCCAGCACTAGCACTCAGACGCTGACTCTATTTATCACCACGAAGCACCTTTTCAGTCCTTGTCCCCCTTCCTCCTCACCCCCTTCTTCTTCCATCTTCTTTTTGAACCCTAGGAGTTCTGAGCTACATCCCCATCCTTTCATAAATTTTATTTTGAGACAGGGGCTCACATAGTTGCCAAAGCTGGTCTCGAACTTGCAATTCTCCTGCCTCTGCCTCCTCAGCAGCTGTAATTACAGGTGTGCACTGCTGCCACTGGCCTAGTTCCCAGAGGCCTGGCCAAAGCTGAACTCTCCGCTGCAAGGCTGGCGCTAGTAGCCAGCACATGGGTTTTCTTTCTCCCAGGACAGTGGGAGAAAAGCCACTCAGTGATGGTGAACCTTGTGCTCCCAGGGCCGGGCACAAGCCCAGCTGTGCAGATCCTCACGCAGAAAGCAATGGGGCAGCAGCAGCCTGTCTGTCAGACCTGCAGACTGTATGATCCTAGCAGACTGCACTGTGGAGTTCTGAGGAGGTTCACAGCCTCTGAGGAAGAAGAGATGGCCATGGTGCAACTGGCAAATGGTGCAGGGCAGCTCAGAAGGAATCCTGAAAGCAGAGACCCAGGGAAAGGGGCAGCAGCGGCAGGGCAAGGCTGGCATGGCAGGGGCCGGCACAGAGGGTGGACGCCTGAGCCCAGAGGCCAAGGGCTGCCAGCCACAGTGCATCATCCAGGAGAGGCCTCCATGGCTGTAGCACCCAGCATGGCAGGACGAGGCCTGCTGCTGCCAGACCAGCTGGGTACTTGGCTTGTCCGCTCCGCGGAGCATGGTTAGCGGATGGGCAGCCTGAGCACACTGGGCCCCCAGATCCAGTCTCCTCGCCGGCATTCTCAGCCTCTATTCTGCAGCTCAGGCAGGGCGCTTGGGCCCATAGCTCCTGATGCCAGGCAGGCAGCAAAGCTGGTGAAGCCTGAGTCCTCAACTAGAGGCGGGCAAGCGCCCACATGGTGTTCTCTGTGTGCCTGGATCAGTTGGTACTCCCTGTGTGGTCCATGCAGACAGTGCTACTCTATCTGTCCCCTGAATGGTTACACTGCACTGCAGGGCACGAGGGTGGGAAAGGTGCCTGTGCATGTGTGGGACAGGTGGGGTTTGTAAAAACCCTATTTTCTCCCTCAGCATGACTGACTCTCAGATGTAGAGCCTGCAAGTACAGAGGTGAGGCTTCAGGTCTTCCAAATGCCCTCTTCATCCATCCAGAACATCTGTTTTTTGTTTTGGTACTGGGGATCAAACTCAGGACCTTGCACTTGCTAAGCAGGCACTTAAGCCACTGAGCTATCTCCCCAGCCCATGGAACATCTTTTTTTTTTTGAACATTTTTTAACATAGTTACTTGCAATTTCTATTCCTTCATCTGAGAAGTGTATATTCATCTCAGATGTCCATGTGTTGATTGGGTCTTTGAATTCTGGGGACCTGATTTTCTTTCTTTCTTTCTTTCTTTCTTTCTTTTTTTTTTTTAATTCTTTGTGTGTTCTTGATAGAAGTCCTTTGGCTAAAATTTTTCCCCAACTTGTAGGTTTTCTTTTTACTCTTTTGGTGACATCTTTAATTTTCAAAAGCTTTTCAAGAAGATCAAGATCCCAGCTCTGATTCTTTGAAGTATTTCTTGATTTTTTGTTTGTGGAACATCTATTTTTAAAGAGCTCACACTCATGTTTTTTAGCCAAGTGCTCTAAGCAAGGAGAACAGAGATGTCTACAGTGTATTCTGCCCAGAAAGCCACTGCCTCAGTGCTCTAGGCCCCTCCATCCTGGGCAGCCCACTGCTGCTGCGAGGCCCTGGGCTGGGGGCTGTGCCACACGCTCCTCTCAGTCTACTCCCCACGTGCATGATGGGACCGGAGGGCATTTGCCCCATGCCCAGCAGGGCCAGGATGGCAGCTATGGCCACAGCTCCAGCAGGCCATACTTTCCAACATCAGCTGAAGAGAGCTCTTCACTGTGTCTGCCTCAGGACAAGGAAACAGTGGATGTGTGCTAAGTATCGCTTTCTTCCCCGCTGGACGCCCGGCCAGGCTGTTCAGCAGACCATCCAGCCCTGACCGCAGGCAGCGCTGCCGCCTGACCACCGTCCCAGCCCAAAGCGCACTGCAGCTCCAGTACAGGCTGCAGGGGAGCCAAGTTTGCAAGTCTGGCGCTACCCGCAGTCCCAGGCCTCCTGTGCAGTCTCCACACACGTGCTCGGCCTTCAAGGACAAGAGGGAAACTCTGAGGGCTTCCTTAAGTGACTGTGTGGTGCTTCCTTTCCATGTTCCTGTTGCAGCGATTTCAGTTCCTTGCAATGATTCCTCCTCCGTAAGGCTGTTCCACTGTCCTCGGTGTTCACTTCCTCAGACATGGCAGTCACGGGGTGTGAACATCTCTCCTCCCACCCCTACATGCCGCATGCTTCCCCACAGCCACAGGGAGAGGGGTGGATTCAGGACCATGCAGCCACTGCGCAGCTACCACACACTTGTCCGTTGGTCAGCCGTGTCACAAATGGATGCTTACAGTGCATGGAGGGACAGGTAGACAGAGGGACAGGTAGACAGAAGGACAGACAGACCACACAGGAGTACCAACTGGTCCAGGAGCACAGAGCCTGGGTGGCCACCCAGCCAGCCAGTATCCAGCCCTCCACCATGCCCAGTGTGTCACCCCTGGACTCTCAGAATTAGTCTCCAATTGTGATTCAGGAAAATCACAATATCCCCAAGAAGAGGTGGGAATGAGGACATCCTTTTATACTTTCTGGGCCTATGACAGTCACCAACTGCCCAGGAATTGCAGAAGGTGGCAAAGCGTGGGATACCCCCACTTTCTGGAGCTCCTTCCCAGAGTGCTGCCCCCGGCCAGCCTGCAAGCTCGCCACTGCTGTGAGAAGACAGAAGTCACTCTGCACTTGGAAGCACCTCGGTGGCATCAGCCCGCAGGAGCATGATCCTTGGACCACACCACCCCCAGGCTCAGATGCTGCCAGGAATTCCCATCTGGACAATACCGAGTTCCCTTACAGTCTAGGCGTCCCACACAGCACACCCTGAACCTCAGGGAGGTCCAGACCCAGAGGCCTGGGCACTGGTCTGGGCTTTTTTATTGACTGGATTCACACATGGGAGCAAAGGCTACCTCTGCAGACTCTCAAGATGCAGTGTTTCCCCCTCTGAGTCCATCATAGCCCAGGGCAGCACACTGTTGTCAATCTGCAAAGACCAGTGTGCTGGTTTCCTCAGATGCCAGACCATCACAGAGCTGTGATTTCCTCTCTACCCTGGTGCCAAGCATCACATGGCAGACTCCAGGGTCACAGCACCCAGTCAGGGGAGTGGGAGAAGCACTCACTGGGGCACCAGGAAGGTGAGCATCCCTGCCTGAGCCTGGCAGTGAAGGACAGAGGCCAGCATGAGGTCAGGACCTAGAGCCAACGGGGATGACAGGCGTTATAGAGGGCTGGTTCCTGCAGGCGCAGGAGTGTTGCCCAAAGGAAGAAGACATGTTCCATGTGGATGGAGCGCTGGGTTGGCAGCACCACTGTGAACTGAAGCCCAGCATGTGGGTGACCCTGGCATAGCTGGTAACACCCAGGGGCTGGAACCTACCTGTCCTGGGTGTGGGCTGGGGACAGTGGGGCAAGAGTGGGAGAAGGGGCTCCATCAGGACTATCGACATCCACAGGACTGGACTATTTTCCCAGGAAAACTAGTGACAGTGGAAATCCCGCTGAGGAGGACACATAGGTCTTGCTCCATATATGCAGATGGGAACAGAGCCATCCCACCCCTCATGCCCACTATGTTAGGCACTGTCACACTGCCCTCCCTTCTGTCCAGCAATATCTGTCCTGGCTACGAAGACACTGCACAGACCAGGCCTGGAACAGAAGGAGCGTCTGTTTGCCACTTTGACCTTCTCCATAGGTTGGTGACAGACCTAACCAGAAAACTTCCCCTCCCCTTATTTTTAATATGGTCTCTGACAGCCATGGCAATGTGGTGCTAAGAATCTGCTCAGGAGATGAACATCAGCTCAACAGGTTCTGCTAGTCTGAGGGTACTGGGTTAACCTCCCCTCCCTGCTCCATCCCACCCCACCTCCCTGTTCCCAGTAGCCTAGTTGACAGCTGAAATTTAGTTCTTAGATTGTGGTAAGCTTGGTGTAGAAGGCAGGGAATGGCACAGGAACAAAGATGTCTGGTCCACACATCCTTCTTTATCTTCTCAGGCAAACCAGGGACTTGTTTTTTCACTATGTAGACAGCTAAAATTTGCTAGCTCCAATCATTACTTTTTTTTTTTTCTTTTTTCTTTTTGCAGAACCAGGGTTCAAAATCATGATCTTGTACTTGCCAGGCAGGCACTTGTGCCTCGGAGTTATCTCCCTAGCCCCCAAGCATTACATTTTGATCACTTTAAATATCATATAACTTATACTTTTACTGCCTTGAATTAAACTCTTCTGTTTATACATCCTCACGTTCACTTACCTACCCACCCAACCACACATCTCTAGAAGTCTACCAACCATCTATCCATCCACATTTCCATCCTTCTATCCAACTGTTCATTAGTCCAGCTATTCACCCAGCCAGTGAGCTAGCCATTCACTCATCTACTCATCCATCCATCCATCTACTCACTCATCCACTCATCCACCCATTCATGAAGTTAGGGTTTCACTCAAGGTCAGTGGAGGAGGTGGGACTATGTTGAAAGATCTACTCCACCAACCTGCCCCTCTCAAGAACTGAAAAGTACAAACTCTCCGACTGTGTCCCACCCCCACCCTCCTGAATCAGGTCTGGGGTGGCTGCAACCCATGATTTCCAGCCCCTGGCCCAGGTGATACAGAGGCATACTCTAGCTTGAGGACCACTATCCAAAATTTGGCAACAGTTTAAATAAAGTAGGTCTATAGTATTTCTCCCTGAAATGTTTACCTCTCTTTTTTAGTCAACTGCAAACCTAAAGAGAAAACCAAAACACCTCCTAGTAATGGAAGGGGTGCCGCACCACAGAAAGCTTTTGCTATCAGAAGATTCTCCTGGCCTTGGTCCTAAATATCAGGTTCTAGAACACATATGAGACCCACGTGCTCGAGGATCAAGTTCACAGATGAGGCATGGGAGTTTGGGGCAGAGCCACATCCAGCTCCCGGGAGCTGCCCAAGCCCTTAGACGCGACGCCTCACCCCAGCAGTCAGCTTTTCCTACCTGAGCAGCAGCACCAGATACCAGATCAATGTTCAGAACCATCAGCTCACACTGGTCCCGAGAAGCATGCTGAGTTAGAAGCCATTCTGCTTTAGCTGGGGAATTGTCTAGGAGGTGCCTGGACATAAGCTGGGGTGGTGACTAGGTTACATCAGCCTCTATCCCTTCCCTCGGAGGAAAGGCATAGCAAGCTCCTGGCTCTGTGGATGGTCCCTGTCACTTCAGCAGGGCACCCATCCCTCACCACATGGCATTACAGCCTATAAACCCCATGTCTCCCCAGGGGTGCCCTGCCCAGCAGGGAATGACTAGATCCCTGATGAGGAACAGGGCAGTGCTGGAAGGAGATGGGGGTAAGTAGGGCGTGACTCAGGGGCCTCTTGCTGGCCAAACAATGGGGTGTTCATAGGCGAGGGCACCACTCAGCAGGATCTAAGAGCCGTGCTGGGGTCTGCAGCCACCAGTGCCGCAGGAGTGTCAGAGGGCACAGATCTGGAGAGGCTGCTTCCTCCCCATGAGACAAAAGTAGCTGTGGGGGCCGGGGACAGACAGGGTGGTGGCAGCACACAGTGAGTGGTCAGTGCCATTTCCCCTCCTCTGACACAGGCATTTACGACTCTGCATGCATGTGTGTCTTTCAGAGCTCACGAAGAACCCTCATTCCCCAAAACCCCAGCAATGACATCACTGTTGGAGCCATTCCCACACCAAGATCCGGACACCGGCAGGGCAGGAAGTGCCGCAGAGCCCTCCCTGCCCTCCACATGTCCCGGCCTCCAAGGACGCAGCACCCAAGCACCCACTTCACTCCATGGGCCAACCCTTATGCCAAGCGAAGCCCGGCCCAGGCTTCAGAACAGTGCAGCTGAGCTTCTGCAAAGCAGGGGACTGATGGCAGAATGGCTCTATTTTCTTTTGCTCCATACACAATTGACTCAGCAGTTTTACTCAGAAAACCAGCTTTATAAGCCAAATATCTTCCAAGGTCTCAGCAAGGTTCCCACACAAAGACCATCACTCAGGAGAGGGGGCCACACCCAAAGCAACTCCCAACCCTTGCGCCTCCCAGGAAGGCAAGCCTGAAACCCTGGGTAAATGTCCAAGTCACCTAACACGGCGACACTGGACAAGCACTGACCACTTACTTTCAGCGGCATAGCTCTATTTCCTCTGCATTCCAAGGGGAACCAGGCCACACTGCAGTCTCCTTTAGCACTACAGCAGGGAGACCTGGGTGTGCCCAACCTGATGGAGGCCGCAGCAAGACAGCTGCCAGCTCAGCCTCTACTAAAGCCTAGCAGAATCAATCAGGCTGCTCCTCAAAGCCCATCTGAAGTAACCTCTCAATCAATACAGAGAACCCGTGTCCAAGTACACTACCTTCTGCTCCCCCATCCCACTCCCACACACATGCTCTGTGTGGTGGGAAAGAGCCGCCAGATCACCAGGATCTTTCCCCTCTGAAGGAGCTCTGGCACCCTCCCTTGGCCCTCCCTGGCTCCAAAGGCTCTGGACTCAGCTGGTTCTCTGCTCAGGGCACCTGTGCGCGGCCCCATCGCTGCCCTGGAGCTGCCCAGCTGCAGCTGCATCCAGAAGCGAGCTGGGGAGGGGATTTCCAAGCCACCGCAGGCCAGCTCCAGGGCAGCGCAGACCCTGACCACTCAGAAAGCCCTGCCTGGGCTGCAGTCGCTGTAGCCATCCTAGCGGAATAAAATGGCCTGACAGTCCCCGGAAACATGTCAGCTACCAGAGCATGCAACCAACTGTCCCTCCCTGGTCAGCGCTAGAGAGAGCACCACAGGCTGCTGCGTGGCCCTGACAGCATTTCCCAGGGATTCTGCAGATGATGTCAAGCTTAGGGATCTACAATGGAAGGGAGCGCTCCTCCTACCAGTGTGCCTGGAAACCGCATCCAGTCTCTGCACCATCTCCTCCAGAGCCATCTCTTCATTCCAGAACCTCATCCTCCCGAGCCCAGAGGCCTCGCGGCTCCCGCCCCGCACCCTGGCGCCTCGGGTGACGGTGGGGAGGGGGCGCGCGTGGGGAAGGGGTGGGCCAGGATTGGTCTGCGCCGACGGGGAGGGGGCGCCCGCGGGGGGCGCGGGGCCGCGGCGGAAGCGGAAGCAGCTGCGGCTTGCGAGTCACCTGGGAGCCTGCGTGGCCCTGCCGCAGACACCTGGAGCGCGTGCGTGTGCAGCCCAGACTCAAGCGCGTGCACCGCCGCGGGCGCATAGAGTCCTGCAAGTCCCACAAAATTATGCGGAGCTTGTGCGCGTGCACCGCCCTGAGGACACGGGACCTTCTGTGCATCGCGAGGTCGCGGAGAGCCTGCCCCGCCCGCCCCCAGTACCTGCAGCCGCCCTGGGGCAGGTGCAGAGCCCGCAGCAGTTGAGCGCGCCCTCCCCGCGCGGCCGCATGGCTCCAGGGCGGAGCCAAGGTGAGTGAGTCTCTGGGTCCCTGGATGGCTGGGGGTGGACTGGCGGCGCTCACACGCAGGACAAAGCCCTGCAGGCCTGGCTCTCCGCCTCGGAGTTGGCAGAGAGCCACGAGGTGATTGGACACCACAACAAAGAAGAGCTGGGTGTCCCAGGCCGAGGTGGTATGGGTACAGGTGTGCGCCCAGACCTGACCTGTCCCCACCTTGCTCGGAGTCCAGTTGTGGGGTGGGAACACAAACCAGCACCCTCCTCTGAACGAAGCTTCCAGAATGGCTGGGAAGATTAAGTGCCCAGTTACCAGAGTGCAGCAGCCTGTACCCCACCATCCTGTGTGGTGTTGCACCCTCAGGACACACAGATAAAAGGGTAACAGTGTTTGTCTCAAAGAAGCCACAGCCTCGGAGGCAACAACATCTGGAAACATTAATCACAGCATAAAATAAAAGAGGCATTAACCATGTGTGGAAAGCACTGGGGAAAACTGCTGCTTTAAAAAAATAAAAAGTCAGGGCCATGGAGATCGCTCAGGGGACCAAGCTCCTGCTTAGACAAGCACAGGGACCGGGGTTCAATCCCCGGCACCACATGCCACACTGGTCCCACCCCAAGGCATGCTGAGCTGGTCACCAATTCGGTGGTGCACGCCTATAATCCCAGTGCTGGGGAGGCTGAAAACAGGAAGATCACTACTAATCTGAGCTGTTAGTGAGATCCTGTACCAAATACTTTAAAAAAATAAAATAAAATAAGACACTTGACTGTCAGCAATTCCTCTTGGTCTTAAGTAATCTTAGGACTCATTCCACTCCACATGCACCCACCTGTCTAGACAGATGTTCTCTGCCTGCTCGGTGCAAGTATCGATAGCTGTGCTCTGAGCGGCTACCCTCACCACACCTGGTAGCCCAGGGACCCTAGGGCTCACTGTCCTGTGCTGGTCATGTTCCCCTGGAAGTGCCAGCCTTCAGGCAGGACATACTGGCCTGTGGCCCTGCCTTGCCGAGGGGCCTAGGACGCTGGTCCTGGGCCTTTCCAGCTGGAGAGGCCTCAGACTCCGCCCAGAGATGGTGAGGTGTAGAATCCCATGGCCTGCAAGTGAGCCAGCAGGTCTGGCCAGGGAGAATATGCCAATTCTCACTGAGAGCCACTCATGGCTATGTCTGTCCCTGCCTTGAACCCCAAACCAGAGGAAAAGGCAGACCTTCCATCTCAACTGCTCCAGGAGGGCACCTCCACGTCAGGACAGTGAGATTTCTCATTCGCTGAAGACAGTGCTGCCTGAGCCCTGCCAGGCACCGCTATGCCCAGCACTATCCAAGCCTTGACCCTCCTGGTCCACAGCAGCCTGCAGCAGAGCTCCACTGTTACCCTCTTACTCATAAAGCAGTCAGATCAGCAGCCCGGCCACTGTAGTACACAGGGGCAAGGTGCAGGCTCAGAGGGCTATGAACAGGCCGGAAACCCAGTGCTGGCCTCAGGCTTGGTCTGTCTTGGTATGAATGGAATGCAAGGAGCCCAGGTCACTAGGTTGAACCCTCCTTGCCCAGAGGCCAGGCAGAGGGTCTTTCCTCTTCAGGGGGCAGCTCCTCCCCCAGCCAAGCCCGGAGGAGGTAGATGCTATCATCTTACACCTGGACACGGCCACAGCATAGCAACCATTCCAGTTGACCAGCCACAGAAGTGGGTGAGAAACAGGAGCTGGCTGGTGGGGAGGGCTGGGCTTGGAGCCAGCCCTCCAGGGGGTAGCTGGCTGGAGTGGGCGTGGCCTCCAGGGCAGGAGGAGCCGAGGGAGGGCAGACACCCACTTCCTGCCTTGTAGCAACTCTGCAGAAACCCTCAAACCACCCTGAGCCCATGAGACAGAAGGACTTGCTGGGGCTGAGGCAGGGACATCCACAGGCACAGCCCAATGTCTGAGCACCAGGCTGGCTCCAGGGCCAGCATCCAGCAGGCCGGTGGCTCAGGTCCTCTTGGGGTGACACTCAAGCTGGCAGAGCCCAGGTAGCTCAGTGCCACAGCACCTGCTGTGCATGTGGACCTCGGGGAGCAGAGTGGACAGAACACCTATAGAACAGCCCAGTGGCTGGCGGGATAGAGGCTCCCTGATGACCATGACTGTGGTGGCATTGCGCTGAGGGAGCAGAGGAGGAGAAAGACAGGACTATGTTTCTCTACTCAGCCCAGCCGGGGCCTGGAATCCATGTGAGCACAAAGGACAGTGACTGAGGAGGAGGCTGCAGGCTGGGGCAACATGGCCAGTTCCCATGCAGAAAGTAGTGACAGCGACTCGTCCACATGTGAAACTGGTAACACAACCTATTTCTGCCTAGAAGGGTTTTGTGCACCTCAGAAGATATAGGAAATTATAAAGTGGTAGCACACTATATCATTTGGAACATGTTTTTCACTCGTCTTTTTTTTAACCCTGCCACATACCTTGTAACACCTGGGTAAATATTGCCCACAATGTGCATTTCAAAATTTAACTGGACTCTCTTGGCAATTTTTTAATTCTCATAAATAATGTGGCAGAGAAATCTTTTTCTTGCAGCTGTTTGTTTCTCTCAGTTTAATTCCTCAGGGTGGCATGAGACTAGAGGGTGGCTGCTCACAGTTCCTAAACTATGTGTGCACTCTGTGTGTGCGGCCGCTGAAGCAGGCAGCCTCGCTGGGCACGTGCAGGACCTGCCCAGGTCCCCACTTAGTGCCATGTCGAAGCAAGTGTGAGACTGCTGCCCAGCAGGACTGGGGCAAGCCCTCTCACCTGCCTGGGGTGGCAGCAGCTGCTTCTCAAGCGCACTGCCTGTTACTGAGACGCCGTGGATTCCATCTCACCCCACCAAGAACAGTTGTCAGCAAGAAATCAAGTAATAGCAAGTGGTGGCCAGGCAGCGAGGAGGAGGAGCCCTTCCGTGCTGTGGGTGGGAATGCAAACTGGACACTGTGGAAAGCAGTGTGCAGAATCCCAGAGAAACTAACTCAGAAATTCCACTGGACCCCGCTACTCACCTTCTAGGTATCTTCCCCAAAGGGTTTTTTTAAAAATCACATCGCAGCAACACGTGCACACACACGCTTACAGCAACACCGCTCAGGGTTGCTGGACCTTGGGGGTGGCCTGTGTGTCCATCAGTGGATGTGTGGATAAAGGAGAGGTGGCATCTAGGCACCGCAGAGCACTGCCTGGCTACAGAGAAAGATAAGTCCTCACTTCCGGGAAAATGAGCACACCTTGCCCCTCGGTGTCAGTGACACAGCTCCCTGCCACCTGGCTTCTCTCATATGGCACAGCCTGAATAAAGAAGACAGCAATATGGGTGACAGCAGGAGCAGGGTGGCTCTTCTGCGTGGAGGAGGAGGAGGGAGGGTAGAAGAAGGGGACGCTGCAAGGCTTAAGCTACGCCGTGCTCCCACCTGCTCCCCGTAACAAGTGTGATCCTTCTGTGCTGCAAACACAGGCTGGAACAGTAAACACTAGAAAGAAGAAATGCTGTCACGGGGCAGCCTGGCGGGTCCCTAGCAGTGTGGCCTTGGCAGTGGAGTCACGGGGG
>PVKN010000192.1:0-67240 GCA_004027915.1 Capromys pilorides | reverse complement strand
AGCTGGGAGGACGCAGAGTCCGATACCCATGTTCTGTACTCAGACAACTCTTCTGGGCCAAGGGCATCCAGGGACCAGGGGTGCATCCTCCCCTCCTCCCCTGGAGAGAAAGGGCATTACTGAGCAGAGAGGCTCTTTGTCCTCCATCCTCAGAGAGCCAGGGAAGTAACCTGGGTACAGGACTGTGACAGGGGCTGCCCACCCTGAGGCCCTGCAGGAAGGGCAGCCACCAGCAGGGCACAAGGGCGGAGCTGGGGTCTGGGTGAGGTCCACGGCCAGGCAAGGAGGCCATGCTGAGTGGACACCAGGCCAGCAGTCAGTGACCTCACAGCATCCTGGGGACAAGGGACAGACAGCAGCAGGAGTTTGGGGGAATGGGAAGACCCCTGCTGAGCTGGGAGAGCCTGGGCTCTCATGAGCAGGCCGGCTGCGAGTGTCCACATCTGTCCTGACCTCTAAGGGGATGTACAGCCAGGCTGCAGCCCACAAGGCCTTGGATTGGGACAAGGACACTGCTGCAGGAGGTAGGACCCTACCTGAGGAGTACAAGCCTGAAGGCAGCTGCAGGTGTGCAGCTGGCAGCGTGGGGTGATGCTGGCACTGCTCCAAGGAGAAGTGCAGCCCTCGCGGGGGGTGCCCTCTATAGGAACAAATCCAGTGAGGCCCAGGGCACAGGGGCTGTGCCCATGGGTCCTTGTCACTGGAGCCAATTGTGGCCCTGCAGGGAGGGTGGTGAGGGCTGCAGTGTGGTGGTCACCACACATGGAAGTGGGGACAGAGGTAGGGTTAAGTTGGGGTCTTGGGCACTTGGTATCCTCACAGGTCCTACTATGTGAGCCAAGGGGCAGTGGACAAGAGAGGAGCTGTTCAGGGGATGGGGGAATAATCAGAGGGGGGACGGGTCCTCCAGAGTGGCTGGGAGCAGCCCAGGCCACTGAGCACCCCACTCCCAGAGCAGAACTCACCCTATCCCAGGCTCAGGGAGGCCCCCAGAGTCACAGGACGCCTTGGAAGAGACCAACAGGTGCTTGTATAACTGCAAAGCACGGGGAGGGACCCCTGGTGCCCCCACAGGACAGGCAGAAATGCTCACCCCCACTCCCCAGGAAGAGTGTACCAGAACCACAGCACATGGCCTTGAGCCGAGTATGTGTCCCTCCTGGTGCCCTGAACTTGGTCCAACACAGGAGAGCACAGGGCTGGAGCCAGCACGGGGCTTCGAGGGGTGACACACATTCACAGACTCCTGCTGCACACCTGTCAGTCCTCTGTTAGGGCAGGTCACTCCTCAGGTCCTGGCGTCCTCTGGCCATAGGTATCCACCCTGGCTACGGGGGAAAGGGAATCGCTCTGCAGTGGGAAAACCGGGCAGACAGCCGCTGGCACTGGGACGGCAAGACAATGGGCGGCTTCCTTGCATTCTGCTGTTCTGGGCGCCTGCCTGGGAAAACAACTGTCCCCCGCCCCCAGATGACTTCCCCACCTCACCACAGGGACAAAGAACACTCTGTTCTCAGACATGACAATCCCCAGGGAGAGGAAGCAAGCAGGCGAGGTGTGCAGGAGAGCCGGGAGGATGTGCTGCCTTAACAAGGGACACACGGACGTCGCCCACGTCAAGAGGTTCTTGACAAGGGTTGCAGATGGCGCGGGATGTGTGGCCCACGCCCCCTGCCCACATTTGAGAGCTGTGCTGCCAGCCCATAAGTTCTAGGAGGTGCTGCGGGGAGACATGGGCTTTCGAGCGAGCTCCTGCCGGACACTGGCTCTCCCTTCCGAGATCTGAACACTAACTCTGGCTCCCACCAGGCCCGGCAGGGCCGACTCCCTCACTGCAGGGCATGCTGTGGCAAAAGACAGTGTCACCCTGCCACCCTGGGGCTGGCTCCAGGAGGGCACTGCATCCTTGTCTCTGTGGATGGCATTTCCCAAAAGTGAGATGTCCCGTGGACTTGGAGAAAGGGGACTGGAAGTCCTCCATGCTGGGGCGGCCTGAGGAGCCTTGTGAGGATGGAGGAGAGGACAGCTGTGAGGTGGACTGTCCATGGTCAGCTGGGTCAGGTGGGTGCAGGAAAGGAGGGTGGAGAGAGGGGAGGTAGGGTGGCACATGTGTCACAGACTCCCTGCCCCGCCTGCTGGGTGCACAGTGGCCTCTGAAGTCTCGCTCTCCGCTGCTGCTGACCGATGGGTCTAGAAGTTCAAAGCACTGTGCAGGTTAGAGACCCTTCCCCTGACGCTGCTACTCGGCTGGATAGTATTCACACCAGCTGCAGAAACACCGTCCCCAGGGGAAGCTGCTGGGGGCCCGGAGACCCCGGAGCAGCCCCAGCTATGTTGAGACCCTCCTCTTTCCCAGCTGCAAGACTGCTCTTTCCCATTTGTGGAGTCCACTACAGGACTGCCCATATTCCCCCAGGAGGCATCCTCCAGGTCCTGCTGGCTGGGGACCCTTCCTGGGCTGGCTCTCCTGACTTCCCTCGAAAGTCGCCCTTGCAGAGGCTTCAGGCAGAATCAGAAGCTGTGGGCCAGGCGTCTGAGAATGCTACTCAGCGCCCAAAGGTTTCTAGGTCACCTCCTAAGGGAAGAACAGGAGCAGGTCCATGGTGGTAGCCCCCTAGCTGGCCATGGACAGGAGGGTCTGCCTCAAGCTGATATGACCCTGATATGTTGAGAAGGTTGGTGAGACTCAAAAGCACAGTGGATGAGCCTTACTGAGGGGAATTTCCCAGGTGTCCCACCCAGCAGAACATGCTCAGGTGGGGAGAAAGAGATGAGCTGCAGGGTGCTGACGTCCTGGGCCCTGGCCTCAGGACAGAAGCTCCACGGCTGGGCCTAAGCAGGACACGGGGCCTGGGCTCACCTGGGCCTGGACATATCGGGCCTGGGCACACCTGGGCCTGAGCAGGACACAGAGCCTAGGCACATCTGGGCCTGGACATATGGAGACGGGGCTCACCTGAGCCTGAACATATGGGGACTGGGCTCACCTGGGCCTGACGCACCTGGATCTGGACACACGTGACCAGTGTCTCCCAGGCAGCTGCTGGTATTTCAGCAGCAGAAATGAGCAGCAGCCAAAGTCAAACTCAGGTCTCCACCAGACCTCCCCAGGCAGCTTGGAGGCCAGAATGCTGGCCGGAAGCCACATCCTGGAAGAGCCCTCTCCAGACTCACAGTCTGTTCACGACGCCCCGAGGTCAGCTGTGAGCACTGGATGTGTGTGCGCGCGGTTCTAGGGACAGTGCCAACCTCCTAAGGACAGTCACTGCCACACCAGGGTTAGCTTTACAAGAGCTTTTTCCTCTGACCTCTATGCCATGTGTAGAGCTCACCAAATACACCATTTTAAAAGGGGAAATGTCTATAAAGTGACTCCCGCTACACCTTCTAGGGTTCTCCTCCAGCTGTTGGTTTCAGGCATAGAACCCACCTCCCTGCACCCCGCACATGCGGCCCAAGCAGCTCCGCTGAGGAACCAGTTCACATGCCTGGGCGCAGCCCTTGCCCACCCCACATTCCCGGCAAAGGGAAAATAGGGTTGGCGCTCACCACATTCAGATTTAATTCCCGCGTTGCGAATCTGGACAAGAATCCAGTGTGCAGTGGGCAGGTGCACCCTGCCTTGCGGGCCCTGGAGTCCACTCTTTGGCACTGAAGGGAGCAGCCAGCCCGAGCTCTGGAGTGGGAGCGGTCTCTCTTGCCACAGGCCCTGCAGATTTCCTGGACACGGTTCCCCAGAGGTTGATGCCCGGAGTGTGTGCTCCATCATCCTGAGTCGCCGATCCTGGCTATTGGTGACCCGTGAGGCACCCAGAAAGAGTGCACTTGGACTGTTTTCTGCTGTTGGCGGCAGTGCCCTGACCCAGCACGGCCGGGAGGTGCCAACACGTGGACCTGGGAATGCGCTCCGCCCGCCTCTGTGGGCATGGGCGGTGGAGCCACAGCAGGCGGGCGCAGAGCTGGTACCTTGGGTCTCTCCGGCACTCAGGCAGATTCATGGCAAGAGCAAAAGGGACAGCAGCCTCACAAGGCGGAACACTGGGAGCCTGCAGAAGGGCCCAGCTCTGTGTCCCTCAGCAGAAGAGGCCCGAGCACATGCAGCCCCTGCTGGGAAGCTACATGGAAACTTCTGGCCCCTACCTGAGAGCAGGACCCAGTAGGTGGCTGCGGGACTGTGGGCAGTCCTCCTCTACCCTCCACGCTTCCCTCCCCATAGCTAGGGCTCCACTCCCAGCCCTATGGCTCCCAAGGGTCAGTCCCAAGTAGGGAGGTCACAATGCTGGGGTCAGATGGCCACTACCTCAGGGGCTGCTAGGATGGCAGGGACCTGCAGGCCCCATCTGCAGGCATTTCCTTCTCTCCTGACCTTCGCTTCTGCCTCTGTGTGAGCCACAAGAAACAGAGAGCAGGCACTTCCTTTTGAGCTCACTGACTCCCTGGCCAAGGGCTCCACGTGTCCCTTAGAAAGCAGGTGCCTGTGTGCACGGCACTCCCAGGACTGCCTCCCGCCTGGCGCAGAGCTGCTCTGCTCTGAGCACGTCAAGCTGCAGGCAGCCAGGGAGGCACCAAGGAGGCCCCTCGATGGACGTCCCTTCCCTTGCTTGCTACAGAAAGTGAGACCTGGAAATGCAGCTGGCTCACCCGGAAGCAGAAAAGGCTGAATTCAAACAGGGCCTCAAAGGAAGGGAGCAGTGGTGTTAGCCATCTCCGGAAGTGGAGGTGAGTCCTCCCCTCCTGAGTCGGCATGGAGCCACCCGTGGGCAGACAGAGGCCCACCTATAAAACTTATCCGCCATAAAGGTGGCACAGAGGGACACCCACCTCCAAGTACCCACCAACACAGCTCTTGGGTAAAAGTGCCAACAACAGGCCTTAGAGGCCTGGGAGAGACTCAGAGCAAGTCCTGGCTGCCCCTGTACAGGCCCAGGCCCGAGGGACTGCAGTTCGTCCTCTCCTGGTGCTTAGCTCATGGCAGTCAGCACTGTAAGGAGCCATGGGCAGTGAGCAGCGGGTTCTTACCCTTCGGGATCACAATAGCAGGATGTTTGCATCTATCTATTTTACCTCTCAGTTTCAGATTCCCTGCTAGGGGGTAGGGAGATAGCTCAGTAGAATAAGTGCTTGCCTGGCAAGCGCAAGGACCTAAGTTCAATCGTTGGTTCCACAAACAAAGCAAAACAGATTCTCTGTTACAGAGTCTCTACCAGCTGTTCACAGAATGGCAACAGAGGCAAGGAGAAGACAGCTGTTCCCATGCGGTGTCTGCCTTCATCCCAGCCACGCTGTGTGGTACGTAGTTCTTGCTGTGGCCCAGACAGACAGTGCCTGTGGGACCTGAGCCACCTCCTTTGAGTCTGTGACATCGGGTCACTTCCTGTTGGCGTGACTGCCTGGAGCTGTGACCTCATGACCCTCAGCCCTGTGGCAGCGCTGTGTGTGTCTCCTCCTGGCCTGGTGAGCAGCTTGTCTCTCTGACCATCAGAGGGGCTTCCTCGCACAGGATCCACCTGAGAAGCGGAGTGTCCTCATTCCCTCTTATGACTTGTACTTCTGGCTTCCGAGCTGGGAACCCTTGGTCTAGCTCTAAGTCAGAATGTGATCTGAGTGTCGTCCACTGTATTTTCTAAAAGTTTTGGAATTTCACGTTTTAGGTTTGAATCCATGACCCATGTTTAGTTGATTCCTAGATAAGGAGCAAACCACTGTCATGGTCCCTGAGGCCACGTTCCCATCATGTCCGCATCCAGTGTCGCAAACAGTCATGTCTCCTCTGATGGGGACCCTAAATTGACAGCTCCTTAGAAAAACTCACTGGAAAGAACTCTGCAACTACAGAGGGCATGGGTGCCAGTGCTGCACCTCGAGGACGCTGTGACCCGGGTGCCCTGTGTTCACCCTCCTGGCTGAGTCTCTGGGAAGAGACTTCTCCAGCCCAGGACAGAGCTGTGACATCCACAGTGTGCTGGTCTCAGGATGTGTGCCCCTAGCAGGAGGGGCGGGACGGGTGTCTTAGTTACTCTTCTCTCGTTGCTGAGACAAACACCCGACACTCAAAACAAGGGAAGGAAAGGTTGATTTAGCTCACAGTTACTGGAAGTTTCAGTCCATATTTGGCTGGCTCCAAGGCAGAGTGGCACATGGCAAAGGGCAACCTTTCAAGGCAGCAGCTAAGAGCAAGAGCACTGGGAGAGAACTAGCAGCTGCTCAAGCAGCTAACTTCTCCTACCTTACACTGAAATGCAAATCACCTATCCCAGGGGAGATGCAACACCCGTTTCCACAATAATTATGAATTCCAGAAGCACCCCATGACAGCATGAGGCTTTGGGGGAGACACCTTTACACAAACCATAACAATGCGGAAGCAGTACAGTGCCACATGAATGTGCCACTTTCCATGGGTGGGTCTTGCATTTGACAAGGACACACTCATGAATAAACAAAATAAAGTCATGGAGCATAGCAACTCCCCCATGACTGTAATCATGCACTGCAAATATGTCCTAATAAAAATTGGAAAAAAAACAATGAAAAGAATAGTTTTGGACAGGGGGAAGAAATGAAGCAACTTGCAGCTCTGGAGGACCTGGCTGGCCTCATCAGCGTCCACCGCCTGGGCCGCAGTCACCGTGAGGTTGATGGCTGCAGGTGTGTGCAGGGCTGACCAGGTCTTCAACCTACACTGGATTCTGACATTTTGAGGAGATGAGCACCAGGCTGAAAGGTGCCCCCCACCCAGGGTTCTGTGAGGGAAGACAGCCTGTTGGGTCCCAGACAATGTCACCACGGGCCCTTCGGAGCACAGCTATGTAAGGTGCAGCCTGGGCCCTTACCACCACTGAGCTCACCACCATGGTGGCAGTGCCTTGTTGGTCTGGTGATGCCTGGTCAAGTCTCTGGGAGGGGACTTGGGACTGAGCCCAGGGGTATGGAAGCCCAGTGGGGGCCATGCCCTCACTGTGAGGAGGTGCCTATCCAAATGGGCCCAGGGACACAAGCCTGCTGGGTGGGCACGGAGCTGGCACAGAAGCTCCCAGAGCTTCAAGGGCATCAGAGCCAGTCCAGGGCAGCACTTTGAGTCCACTGCCCCAGAGGATGCCAGACCTGCATGTCCAGCCCAACGCCTGAGCACACAGTGAGGAGGCCAGGAGAGTGCCCCTGGGCATCACCATCCTGGGGAAAGAAATTTAAAGCACTGCCCTTCTGAGCTGTAATAGCTCTGAAAAGCTGGCCTCAGATGTGCTGGAGGCTGTCAGCAGCCACCCTGCCCCTGCCCTAACAGTGGCATCTTCCCAGCTGCAGAGGCTAAGCCAATCTGTGCATCGAAGGGCCGTTCTCCTGTGAGGGCAGGGCCTGGCCTCCCTCCTCCCTCCTGCCCTCAAGGGCATTGGAACCAGCAGAGGGCTGAGCAGCATGCAGCCCACCCAGGGGTATTCCTAAGGAGGGGGGCTGCTGGCCAGCAGGACCCTGTGCTGCTGCCTGGACCCCAGTACCCCAGATCTGGTGCTTAGAGAAGGAGCCCACATAGCTCTGCTCTACTTCATGCACAATGTTCCCAGGGGACCACATGGCCCAGCCCCATACCATCCTGACAGCTGGGACCCTCTCCATGCCTGAGTCCCTCGAAGTTGCAACCCCTGGGCCTCCTGCTGAGGGCCTGCCCTGTGACACTGAGCCCACAGAGTCTGATCCCATCTCTGACTCGGCTTCTGGGCCCCCTCTCTGCTCCGGTCTCCAAAACTGCCCTGAGAGTCAGAGGAACAAACTTCTGCTCCCTTGGATCTGACGTGGACTTCTGGGGACACTGCCTGTGTCTCGTTGTCCCCACAAGGTCCCTGTCTGAGGAAGTCCTCCCCACCGCGGATGCATCCCTTGGTGGGCATTCTGGGCTACATGGTCCAGTGTGAGGTGCAGGAAGTCAGATCCCTTGCCCACTGCAGGTAGCCAGGGCTGCAGACTGCCCAGCAGGAGCACAAGCTCAGACAGGCCGGACTCTGCTGCCTCTGAGGTTGGTTCAGCCCAGCCTGGGTGTGCGGCCAATGCAGGACAGCCTATGCAAGTCGGGGCCAGACTGCGTCCAGTAGAGGTTTGGGAGCCCTACGCAGGATCTCCTCACTCCCTTTTGTCTGACTGCAGGCCTGGGGTGTGACAAGGGGTGAAATATTCCCAAGTCTGTCTGTACTCAGAGCCCAGAAAGAACTCACGCAACTCAACCGCAAAGGATGGGTAGCCCTGAGGCTGCGCAGCCCGGAGGCTGCTCAGCCCTGAGGAAAGTGAATACACGAGTCTCTGCAGACATTTTTTAGAAGACACGGAGGCCCATGAGCACAGAGCTGTTCATGCCACTCTTCAGCAGGGAAGTGCACATCAAAAGCACAAGTGGGCTGGGGCACGCCTGTACTCCAGCCACTTGGGAGGCCTGGGAAGCTTAGAGAGGCCCTTTCCCCAAATAAAAAGCAAACAAGGGGGTTGGAAACCTAGCACAGAGACCCTGGATTCCTGTCCTTGTCCACAGTACTGCACCAGGCTAGCTCCTTATGCCCTCAGTTCTGCTGAGGCAGAGGATGGAGCACATGAGGGATAAAGCATTGGGTCTCTGGAAATTTTGAGGTCTTGGTGCAAAACAGCCTGGAGGCTGCCCCGCAGCCCCACTCAATGTCAGTGAGACCTGCAGGTCACTTCTAAATGTGCCTGAGAGAGCGGAGAGCACACACCTGCCAACTGTAGGGCACCGTGGTTCACAAGGGCCAGAGTAACACTGCACAAGTGACCAGCTAAGGAGAGCAAAGTGCTGCCCCTTCACATGTGGCCTGTTCCAAAGCTGTGAAAAAGGACAGGGCATCACACCATGGTGGGTCCTGGACATGCTAAGCTTCGGGAGGCCACACTTCGGGAGGCGGTGTTGTGTGGTCACTTGAGACCAGGTGGAGAGGGCAGGACTGGGAGTGGGGGCTAGGGGTCGATGGCCGGGGGTTCTCCTAGGTGATGCTGGAGACCAGAGCTCCTCCCTGGGACTGACCACAGAGCTGGGCACACTGGAGAGGGAGACCTTTTGCAATACATATGATGCCTATGTGTGGCTGTCCTTAAAAATGAAGTGAATCGCAGACAGGCAAGGACACACATGGGCGGTGACAGCAGAGTCCCTCCCGCCCGGGGCCACCTCCCACCTGCCAGCATCCCAGAGGCTCTGCAGCACCTGCCAGCATGCCAAGCTGACTGGGTGTCATCATGTGAGGACCGCCACCTGCAGTCCATCCTTACTCTCTGGGAGCCTATGCCGCACACCTCTGCTGGCCTTCCTAAGGCCTGGCCTGCCTTGGACCTGCTGAGCTCAGTGCCATCCTAGCTTGCTTCCAGCCAACGCACTGGAATGTCCCCAGCACCCTGATTCACTGCTTCCCACGTCGAAGTCCAAAGAGAGTCTGTTTGCTGCTCTCCAGCACTCCCTGCTGGTGTGCAGAGGACAGGCAGAAGATGGGAGAGTCCAGCGCACCTGGGACAGAGGAGGGAATTCCCCATCATGCACCACTAGAACCACTCATCAGCACCCAGGGACCTCCCCAGAGGCCGCAGTGACCACACTAAGTCCAGATTCTCACCTTGTTGTATGAGTGTGACAGCATTTGGCCTCAGAAGGCATGTGTAAATCAAAGGCAAGGTGCAGCTGGTTTGGGGAATTTGACCCAGAATGCTGACCACTTCGGGGAGCTGCAGGATGGAGGGAAGGCCCCATGGGAATGCACCCACATCTACACCACATGCTTTATGATGCCCTGAAGGTCTCCTGAGCCCAGGCAGGAGCAATACAAGCCCTCTGCTTCACCCACTAAAGCTGTCTTCCTCCTCAGAAACAGATCCTGTAGTGGGCAGTGGGCAGTGTGGCAGGAGCGCAGCCCAGAGTGGCAGCAAAGAAAGGCTCAGCCGGTAGGAGAGTGGGTGGCCGAGGCAGGATACCAGCCACCTGGTCTCCACTTACTTCTGTGGGTCCCACACTTCCTCAGGGCCGGCCTACTGACCCCACAATGACAGACCTGGAACTGGCCTTGACTCTGGCTCTACCCAGTGGGAAATGAGCTAAAGTGAAAGAGACGTGCCTATGGCCAAAGGTCATGGGTGACCCTGGAGGAGGCCAGCTTGGACCACGGCTCAGGGATGAGAGAGGATAGGAGCTGAAGACACCGTCTGGGCCCTGCTCACCTACAAGGGGCAGCACAGCCTAGGGGCATCTTAGAGGGCCCTGCGATGGCACCAGGATAATGGGCTGCACTCTCAATGTCTACACGTCACGCACTGACTGCCCAGCTCTGCCAAGGGGGAAATGCCAGCCTATGGGATGCCACCCAGGCAGGGCAGCTGGGCACACCCCAGAGCCCTGGGGCCCAGCTGGTCACTCTGGGCTGGACATTCCCTGATGGCCCTGAGGGACCACTGATGGCTGCAAGAGCACCAGGAAGGCGCATCTGCCACAGGCAGCCTGGGCACTGGCCTCATCTGAAAGGGAGTCGAGCACCTTTAGTGCCCATGAGTCAAGCCAGGTGGTACAAACATCAGCACAGCATGACGGGCACTGAATTCGTGTCCACACAGAGCAGGATCAGAAGGAGCGGGCCTGTCCCGTGCCTGTGAGCTGGGAAGCCTGCATCAGGGAGGGACTCAGCGTCTGCTGATGGAACTCAAGGAAGACAGAAATGAAAGGGTGTGATTCAGCACAGCCTGCTGTTTGAGGGAGAAGTCACAAGGCACAGAGTTGAGCCTTCCCACGCACGGAGGTGCTTCAAACTTCAGTTCAAATACATCCACCCCATGCCCTGAAAAGTTAATAAGCAGAAACTGAACTGCAGCACTCTGACACTGAGACGGTAAGGAGATGTTGGGAGACCCATGGTGCCCACAGACCACAGCACCACAGAGAGAAGGCTGGGTGAAGGATGTGGGGGCGGGGTCGAGGAGGGAGGAGGAAGAGGGGGCCAGAGGAAGGAGAGGGGGTGGGAAGCACACAGACCAAAACACTCCATGGAGAGGACTGGGAGAAGGGCCTGGGGGAGAGGGAGGGGTCAGGTGTGTGGACTGTTGGTCGGGAACATAGCTAGCTAGCTGCAGGGGACCCCTGAAGACCCCCATGATCTGGAGTGTCTGTGTCCTTGCCAGGGGCCCTGCTGTGGGGTCTGCCCCAGGGGTCTCTGGTCAGGAGCCTCCTTTTGCTGTGGAAACAGGATCCATACCCAGCCCAGAAGTGTTTCTGTCCCCGTGCCCTGCCAGAGGCAGCCAGGTTGTGGCAGCAACTCCATCTCCCCCGAAGCCCCAGGTCCCCTGGCCTAGCTGACACCCGGTTCCAGTGGGGGAGCTGCACTGGCTTCCCAGGTGTGGGTTCCTCCTCACACTCTTGTAGGCACTCAACCAGGGCTGTCGGGGATGGGGGCACCTCCCAGTAAAGCTCTTTAGGTCGAGGGGTCTCAGTCTCCCTCCCTGTCCCCTGCAGCACCCACATCCCAAACTGGTTTCCCAAAGTAAACTTCAAACCACACCCTTCCCTTGGCTTCGGCTTGGGCTTCGCACAGCAGGGAGTCTGGAGAGGCCAGCAGGTGGGGCTGCTGCTTGTCACCCTGGCATCCTCTGCCCTGGAGGTTAGTGGCCCTGAGGGTGCCAGGATCAGACAGGGGCAGGGCTGTGGGGACTGAGGGAGAAGGAGCCCGTGACTGAGGAAGGTGGCCAAGGCCATGTGTCCTGGGAGTGTTCTGGATGAGTAACGCTGGTGAGAGGACGGGCTTCAGCACCTCTGCCATGACCAAGAGCCACTACGGTCTGCAGACTTTAACCTGGTGCACGCAGGCTTCACTTGCCTGGCTCTGGGCCCTGGAATATGCTGAGAGGCGCTGGCCTGGAGGAGGGGACCCGCGAGGGCCCCAGCCCTGCACCGTCCTGGCCTCCTATGGGACCTCAGCAGCCAAGCAGAGAACGGGGCTCTGTGCCGGGTCTCAGTGCGGACCACTGCCCGCTTTCTGCAGTCCAGCTCAGATGCCTTGGCTGGAGCCCGCATCATGAGGGGCTGCAAACTGGGCAGAAGAGAGAACAGCAGAGACCATGGCAGGGTGAGCCCTCGGGGCTACACCAGGCCAGTACCTGAGCTCCTCCAAGCAGTATGGACAAGGATGGAGCAGTCACCACCGCTGTCCCCAAGAGAGCATCCAGCTCTCTGGACAGCAGCAGGCCCGCGATGCGGCCTGGCCAGAACCAGCACCCAAGATTTCAACTCTGCAGCCTGTGTTTGTTTCCTCGCCACAAAGTATGGCTTGGTGGGTTTGTGCCTCAGCTGGACTCCATGGAGACCTGCTCCACTGAGACTCCCTTTTGCCCACTTAGAGAAGCTGTTATCAGAAAGCAAGATGACAAGCTGGGCATGGCGGTACATGCCTGCAATCCTAGCACTTGGCAGGCTGAGGCAGGAGGATCAGTGTGAGTTTGAGACTAGCCTGGGCTACATAAGTGAGCTCAAGGCCAAAAAGACAAAAAAGAAAAAAACAATAAAGAAAGAAAAAAGAAAGCAAGATAACAAATACATGCCAAGACGGTGTGGAGGAAAGGGGCTGAGAGCCCTGATGGAAGGACTGTATACCAGCCAGGGCGCAGGAGAGCAGCACAGATGCACCTCACTCTGAGGGAGGACGGAGAGCTCTCTTGACCCGTGCCTCCCTGGGGGATCGCAGTACTCAGGATGTGGGACTCACCCAGGGCATCCACAAGTGAATAAAGAACATATGGTCTATGCACATAGCAGAGGAAGAAGAGTGGGCTGCTGGCCTCTGCAGGAAAATGGAGGGAACCGGAGAACTAAGCCATGTGAACCAGAAAGACATGTTTCACGCTGTCTTCTGTGTGTGGAAAAGGAACAAAAGAAAGATGACTTGAAGTTAGAAGAGAGGCTGAGGGGGCCGGGCGCAAATCAGGGAGTTGGGAGGGCTGGGTGGATATGAGGGAGGTCCAGCGTAGTAGGCGCATGTGGAAAAATGCCCCTGTGGGCCTCAGAACCTGTACAGTTTCCATGATTCCCTACATCAATAAGTGTGTGTGTGGGAGACAGAGAGAGAGAGAGAGAGAGACAGAGAGAGAGAGAGAGAGACAGAGACACAGAGAGACAGAGACAGAGAAACAGAGACAGAGATAGACAGAGAGAGACAGAGAGACAGAGACAGAGACAGAGAGCTGATTCGGAGCACCCAAGTCAGTAACCAAGTTCTCAGACTGAAGCTGCCGAGTGTCTCCTCAGCCCCACTCACATTGGTACCTGTGAGCACCGCCAGGAAATGTGATAGGGTGACTAGCTCTGACCAGTTCCAACCAATCCCAGTCAATACCAACTGGTCACAACCCATCCTGAGGACTGTAACCCAGTGCACCAGAGAGATTCTCATTAGCCCTGACTAGCTGTGGCTGGTAACAACGGATCCTAACAGGTCCTGACCAGTTCTAACCAGTGATGATGAGTCCTGACCAGTCTCAACTAGTGCCAATCAGTCCTGACCAGGCCCAGTTGGCCCTGACTGGTCCCACCGAGTGCCATCCAGCTCTGGGCAATTCTGAACATTCCTGATCAGCACCAACTGATATCCACCAGAGCTGACCAGTTCTGAGTGGTCCCAGCCAGTCCCAACAGCACCAACCTGTCGTGTTTGTCCCTGGCCAGCACTCACCAGTGCTGACCAGTCTTAGCTGACACCCACCATCCTCAACCAGTCTCGACTAGCAACAACTGATCCCCGCTGGCCCAACCAGCCCTGACCAGTCTGACCAGCACCGATCAGGACTGACCAAGTGTGACCAGTGCTGACCAGTTCTGAGGTCAAGGTGCTCCCTTGAGCCCAGCTGAGCCAGAGACTGTATGACTGTCTGGCCACAGGAGTCAGGGATGCCACACATCTGTGTCCACTGATGGCTGCCATACATGTGCCCATCCCAGAGTTTCCTGTCCCACGGTTTCCTGTCCACAGCAGCTGACCTCCAAGCAGTGGGCTCTGACCACCTTTTCTTCCATGATCCTCAGGAAGCATGGTAGGAGGTCCGTGCCCGACAGGCTGTCTTGGCCAGACTTCAGCTCTCCAAGACAGTCACAGGCAGGGAGGGTCAGAAATTGGGTTTTGAAAATCAAGCTTCCAGCCCAGCAGACACACCTCCAGCTCAGCCCGCAGGCCCTGTGGCCCCAGGTCCAGCACCTCCGGGAGGTCTGGGTGGCCAGGGCACAGTGCCCAGGTGAGCGCTTGTGTGAACGCAGCATGGGGTGGTTCCCACGAGCAGTAGCCACCAAAGCAAAAACCCAGCCTAGTGAGGACCAGGGAAGCCCTGCAACTGCCAAACAAATCAGGCACCGCAGCTGCCAGTGAGGCGGGGCTAGCCAGGAGAGCTCTGGGCAACTTGAAGGCCGAGTCCCCACCTGCTCAAGAGCCTCGTCTTAGGTCCCCATGCACAGATGATCCAGCTCACCCACGAGGCCACGCCTCCCAGTGAGTAGTTTTGCCTGCTTTGTGTTCTGGAAGTTCGCTCTCCAGGGTCAGCATGGGCAGCGCTAGCAGCAAAATTGGGATGGGGGAGCAGTGCCTACCCTGGCAGCGGCACCCAGACTCTCACTCTGCTTCCAGGCAGAGTCCACCTTGATGGGAGGTGAAAGCCTCCTCTTTGTCTTCCCAGGGCAGCACAGCACTGAGCCCAGCTCAGGGAGGCAAACGAGAGCAGCCACGTCCAGACTCATGCTCCCATCAGAGCCGACCTCGCCAAACGCTCCCTGAGATGGCCCAGGGCCACGCAGACCCAAGCCCCCATTCCCTCAGAAGTGGACAGAAAGAGCCAGGCCGTCCCAGACCACATGGTGGCCTGACACAGCCAAACTCACAGGTATAGGGCTGAGGGTGAGGCCTGGCCCCGGGCAGCAGAGGGCCCCTACCTGGGGTGGCAGCCGTGGCCTCCAGCTCTGCCTCATCTGGAACAAGCTGGATGGCGTCCGAGATGTCAATGCGTTGGTTGTTTTCCTCCTGCGGGACCTCACTGGACCGTGGTGGGGAGGAGCTGCTGCCGGCCCCGCCCTCAGGGCCCAGGAAGAGTCTCCAGCAGTCACACATGGGGCTGCAGGGTCCAATTTGAAGAGGAGAGGGGGCTGGGTCGTTTCTTTGGGCCAGAATTGTTTCTTTGAACAGAAAACCAAAATAATGTTAGCATTAGTGGCTCTAGACGCTTGCACTCCTCCGTCTCCTCCAGTGGATTTTTACCACTGCGGTGCTCAGGTAAATGAGCTTCCTCGTCTCAAAACACTGAAGTAGAGCAAAAGGTTGCGCCTGCTCCAATGTGTAGGACAACAAAGGGAGACCTGGGCTTTCTCTTTGACATTTGGGCTCCCACCTCAAGGACACGGAAGCCCGCGGGTGGCCAGGTTTTGGTGTCTAATTCCCGACCTGGCGAACTTTCAAAACCAGCTCTGATGGCTGTCACCTTTAAACCCTTGAGGGAAGAACGTCCTCCCCTCCCCTCTCAGAGCACACATTGGAGCATTGTCCCCAAGTGGAGACCAGCAAATGCCACAGGTGGCGTTTTTTGGGAAACAATCTTGAATTTAAAGAGAAAACTAGTGGCTCTATTTCAAGTGGACACTTTCTGGGACCCCTTGGGCTGACACCCCCTACATGGTAGCTACTGGCCACTGTGTCCTGGCTTCGCTGTTCGCATATTTGTGGCCACACGGCTGTGACTCCAGCCCTCAGAAGCTGAGGCAGCCTGAGCCCAACCTGGGTCTAGGGACTAAGCAAAGCCCTGTCTCAAAATAAGAAGGGGTGGGGTGTGCAGATCAGCTGAAAGGCCCTGGGTTCATCCTTCAGAGCCACAGAAACAAGTACCCCAGCACCGACAGCCCAGCTGGACCTCACAGAGGACTTCTAAGAGCCCTGGCTTGGTAGCTGACACCCTGGTCCCTGCTGCAAGCTCACTGCTGTCCTGGGCCTCGGATTGGACTATGCCAACCGCAGGTCTAATGGGCAACCCCTGGGTCACAGTGGCCATACTCATCTGGGGATCAGCCCACCCCAGGGTGCTAGAGGGCTGGGCCTGCTGCCGAGGGATCACTGTGCTTGGAGGGGCTCTGTCCACACTATCCTTCCCCACTCTGCTTCTGGTTCTGTCACAGTGCCCTTGCCTTGGGGCAGGCCATGGGCAGAACCCCTGAAGCTGTGAGCCAGGTGAACCCTCCAGCAGTAGGCAGACTGACCAGAACAGCAGTTTTTCCTGAATGGCTCCTGGCTGATGTGACCAGGGCCAAGGAGATTAATCCAGACGTGAGGCCATGGGTGACCAGCAATTTCTGCCCACTTTTAGATCCTGAGGTTAGCGTTACCCTGTCACCAGACAGGTACCCACAGGCTGCTGGCTTCAGTTTTCACAGAGCTAGATGGGGTTAGTCAGGCCTGTATCCTATACCACACCCCTACAAGTGTCAGGGTTTATATCTAGATCCCCCCAAGTGTCATGTGCTCCCAGGTTCACCCCATGTCCATCATCCATGCCCGCCTTCACGCCCATAACTGCCCAATGTCCAAGTCCACGAGACCCCTAATCCTTGGCTGGGCCAGCACTGAAGGGTCTGGCTGCCTCCTTAGACACTCTGAGGTGGCCCTGGCATCCATGGAGGAGTGGGTTTCTTACAGCCATGACCCCTGTCTGCAT
This sequence comes from Capromys pilorides, assembly GCA_004027915.1. NCBI lineage: Eukaryota > Metazoa > Chordata > Mammalia > Rodentia > Capromyidae > Capromys > Capromys pilorides. The sequence goes on along the minus strand of PVKN010000192.1, from coordinate 50,539 downwards.
GATCTGTCATTTGGGCCCTCTGCAGTGTCCAGGGTCTGCTTGCTGTGACAGGAAGTCTCCAGGTCCCTGGAGGACCAAGGCTTCTGAAGGATCAGTAAGTGGGGTCACTGTTTAGCTTCCCACTGAGGATGTCCCACAGGAGGCCACAGCAACTCCAGGTCCATGTGCTCTGGTAACACTCAGAGGCTCTTTATGCTAGAGTTCTGGAATGTCAGCAGACACCCGCTCCCCACCCAGTGTCACCTGGGGCCCCGTGCAGCTAAGGGACATGTGCCAAGTACAGTTCCTGCTCCTCAGGGAGTGGGGAACTGGGGCACCAGGGACCCCAGGTGTCCATGTGTCCCCTCATGGTTGTAGCCTGCCTGCTATGACCCACAAGCCACTGGGCTGGCATCAGCCCATGCCTGCTCCACTTGCCCCTTGAGTAACTTCCACAGGTTTTAGGGTTCTCCCCGATGCTACAAAAGTTTGCCATCTAACCTGAAAGTTGGGACTGCTCCGTTCAAGGATCCTGCCCCCACTCCTGGACAAAGGCACAGAGCTTCACTGTGAGCCTCACTTGGAGCCTCGGCTAGGGTGAGGGGCCTGGGACGAGGGGACCCAGCCTCCACTTGTGGGCCCCTGCACTAGAGTCCTGGAGAGGAGCCAGGAACCCAGCCCTGGCACCATGGCCACCTCGAGCTGGGCCTGTCTCCGTCTGAAAGCCACCTGCACCCCTCATGCTCAGGGTGCCACCCAGCTGGGGCAGCTTCTCCCCACCCTCCAGGGCTCATGGCACGGTCAGCCAGATCTGGGACCTCAAACCACCTCTGCCCAGGAGGCAGCGGGACTCGGGGCGGGAAGGAGCTTCAGCTGTGGAGGGGACCCACAGACAGGGCCGAGACCCTGTAGAGCCCTGAGCACAGGGTGGGTCCGTCCTGCTGCCCGACACCTTGGGGATAGGACTCACCACAGGGCTTGGTTGCTGATACCACCCAGCCTGTGAGAGAGGCCCTGGCTGGGCCCCCAGCCCTATCCGGCCAGGGGATCTTCTGCCCTCGAAGGGGTACTAGACACTCCACTGAGGTAGCCCTGGGGATAGTGTGTTATTTCTGCTGCAGCCACACATCCTGGGCCTCCCACATCAGCCCCTGCATATCCGCCTGCAGCTGGCTCGGACATTCTGCCTGCTTGGTGCTGGCCAGGCCCGGGGGTGGGAGGCTTTCAGGAAGAGGCCACCACAGTCCCCTGCAGGGCCTGGAATAACTGAAAAAACTCCTGGTGGAGGACTCGGCGTTGGAGACAAGGTGACATCGGGCCAGTAGCAGAAAAACACGGCTGCTCTACCCCAGCCACCCAGATGTCCAAGCCAAGTCACAGGATCAGGTGCAGACCCCCCAGATCGTCCCTGACCCTGGCACCTGTCCCAGCACCTGTCCTGGACAGCATAGTGGACTCACACAGGTAACAGTACCCATGTGTGAGGGGATGTGGATTTGAGAGGGGTCTGGGTGGACACAGCTGGAGGATCCCAATCTGCGGCCAGAAAAGGATGGTACTGTCCTGGGGCGGGATCTGCCCGACCACCTCCCACCCCCTCCGCTGGGTTTTCTCCATATCCCTCTCTGTCCCCTTCCCCTACCCTTCATCTGCTGCCCCGTGCACACCTGGCCACACCAGGACGTCCCTGTCCTCCTCACGTCCACAAGCTCCGTGCCTGCAAGTGTCCCGCCACTGGCTACTGTGTCTGCCGACTGAGCACACAGAACTGGGGAGGGGCGGGACCAAAGAGGGGGAGGGGCAGAGGAAGCAGGACAGAGTGGGCAGGGCCTCATTGGGGACAGCGCTGTCCTCTGGATCGCAGGACTGCAGGTTGGGGCCGGCCAGAAAGGACTGTGTCCACTCAGTAGGCCCCCAGACCTAGTGGGACTTCCCAGCCCCTAGAACCACCTTGCTTTGCTGCCCTGGGAGGAAAGGCAGAGGCAGACAGGGCAGCTGCCCGGGACCTAGGCCTCAGCAGAGGCTGTGCCTGGGCGCCACACATGCGGTCCCCACTAATCCTGGTGTGGCCCTGGCACTGCACGTGTCTTGGACAGAGGAGACACCTGTAGACCCAGACATAAGCTGTAATGTCGGCGTTCAGAACGCAGCTTGAGGTTTGAGGTGTGACAGGCACAGATGATGTGGACGGCCTCCTTGCTGGGACCAGGCACAGGACAGCCTGCAGTCCTGCCCCCCAGGGGACACTGTGCCAGTCCTGTGCTGTGGGACTGGCTGATGGACTCGTGCTATGTGCGAGGGAGAAGGCCCAGGAGAAGCCAGAGCCCAGAGACAGTCTGGGCGGGGAGGGGGGGCTCCCCCAGGGAGCGTGCAGCCGTTGAGGCTTAACGCCAGGTGCAGGAGGGTGCGCTGCTCCTGAGCTCTGAGAGGCAGGCCAGGCCGCAGACCATCTCTCTCTGCAGACCATTCCCAGCTCCCATAGTTCAGTGGCGAGGCGTGGGCTATTTAGGACCGAAGTCCCACCTCATGTCCAGAGGGAGAAAGCCCAGGGCCTGCAGGAGTTAGGTGAGGTGGCTGCGGCTGGACTATGCCGGTGCTGCACTGGCACAGGCCAGAGCCAGCAAGCCAAGCTGGCCCTGTGCAAAGATTGTAACATCCTGAATGGCCTGTCACACCACAGGGACCAGCAGGACTGGGGACCTGTGGGCAAGCACTCTCAGAGTGTCTTGCTCTGGGACGGTTGACCATGGGATGAGATTGGCACAAGACCCCCCCCCCCCACCACCACCAACTTCTGTGAGGGGAAAGTATCAGGCCAGAGCCCACTGTTAGGCCACTCCAGAGGTACTCAGTTCGGCCAAGGACAAAGCCCACAGCTTGCACAGCTTAGGCGCCTTGCTGGGTTGGCTTGCCAAGCCCCAGGCCTTTGTCCCTGGGAGCCCCCAGGAAGGCGCAGAGATTAATTAGCATCACAAAGGGTATGTGAGGGCCCTGGAGGGGCTGCTCAGAGCCCACAGCAGTGAGGGGTGCAGGCTGTGTGCCCCTAGGAACATGTGCATGCAGGAATCCTGCAAGTCTGGGCAAACTTCTATGGGTGTCAAAATCATCTGCTGTCCTGAATTCCTGTGAAACCTTTCCATTCTTTGAATATTGTAAATCCCCAGTGAAGAAAGCCATCAGTAAGTGACATTTTTCAAATGATGATTTTGTGTGGTTGATTTTAAGGGATAAAACATGCTCAGCAAATAGCGTCTCCAAGATCTGTATTTCTCAGCAAAGATTCAGCAGATGGAATACACTGCTTTGCTTCTCAGCCCAGGGAGCCGCTGAGGGGCAGGGGCTGGGCTGTGCTCAGGGCTGCCTGAGGGGTTCCCCAGCAGGACACCCCAACAGATGGGGGCAGCTGCTCAGTGCCTGTGCCTTTCAGTTGTCTGAGTTACTTTTCTATTGCTGCTGAGACAAAGTATCTGACATCCAAAGTCAGAGCAGGAAGGTTTGTTTGGCTCACAGTCTATGGGGTTCAGTCCACATTTGGTGGCCCCAAGGCAGGGCCGCAGGGCAGAGAATGGTCCACGGTGGGCTGAAGGCAGCAGAGCCACAAGGGTGGCCGCCCTGTCCAGGTTGCTTGTGGGTGGCAGTCTCGCCCTTAACCTGGCATCGCACCTGGACGGACCCAGCGCCACACGCTGTGATCCAGCACCTCCCACCTGTGAGTGGGCAAGTGTTAGGGGCCCTGCACACCGCCCTAACCCTTCCTTCATCCCTTCCACCACTCAGTTTTTTTATTCTGGAGGTCGAACTCAGGGCCTGTGCCCTGAGCTACAGCATATCCTCAGCCCTTTTGGTTTTTCAGTTTTGAGAGAGCTGTTAAGTCACTAAGTTACCTTGGCTGGCTTGAAGTTGGGATCCTCCTGACTCAGCCTCCCAAAGTGCTAGAGTACAGGTATGAGCCATGTCACCTGGTGCCGGTGTCTCAGACGACAGTGGCTGCTACCTGCCTTTCTATCGGTATCTTGTGAGTGCATCCAGGAGCTGAGGACCGTGTTAGGCAGAGGCCTCGGTGGAATCTGGGCACTGAATGGGCAGCAGTGTGAGCAGCTCCCTGCCCAGCTGCTGCCACCCCATGGCATAGCCATTGGTGGTCTGCCTGGCCTGAGCAGGGGGTGGGGTGCAGCATGATGGGTATGTGGCACCCGGGATCGCCCAAGAGGGGAGAGTGTTGAATGTATAACAGCCAGGAGGCGGTGGCTCTGGGTAGTGCCTGGGTGCATCCCAATGCAGCAGATCACAGTGCCCTGGGTGCCCTCACAGCGGCAGGAGGGCAGAAGCAATGCAGGGAGCCAACCCCAGGGAGGTCCTCTTGTGGGGGTGCCTGTCCTATCCCTGCCTGCACAAGCTTGGTGGCCTCCGAGTGCCCCAAGCCAGGAGTAGGAGTGAGACCTCTGCATCCTTGGATACCTGTGCAGGGTGACTCTGTGGCCATCCTGGGCTGAGACTGGCAGTCTGGAGCTGAGTGGAAGAGGTGGTACCACAGAGAGGCACCTGAGTAGCCCATGTCCCTAACCCACGCCCACACCTGAGACCTGTACCGCTCTCGGCAGCCTGTGTGGCCGCTGCCCTGAAGCAGGTCCCCTCTGCTGTCAGCCTAGTGTGGTGAGGGGCTCCAAAGACAGCGCCTGTAGCTTTTCAGCAATTTTTTGCAGCACCAGGTTGAACCCAGGCTGTGTCCCAGGCTCCTACTTTCTTATTCTGAGATCTCTCAAAGTTCCTAAACTACCCAGGTTGGGCTTAAAATTACAATCCTCATGCCTCAGCCTCCCAGCACACAGGGATCATAGGTATGCACTACCTCACCTGGCTCTCATCTGTAGTTTTGAGTTACAGATGATCTCGGCCCAGCAGAAGAGCCCATTGGGGAGGCCAGCTCTGGCGCTGACTGAGGTGCCTGCTGGGTCGGAGGGGGGACCTGTTCACCTTGGCCTGGGCTCCTTTGCTTTCTCCCTTGCTCTTACCAGAGATAGGAGCCATGGCCCCAGTGTGGCTCTGCCACGCCTGCAGGGCCCTGTCTCTGCCTGGCCCCCACCAGACATCACTGTCCTTCCAGCACCAGGGGACTGTGTGAGGGCCGTGTCTAGATGTCCTCAAAGCCTCCTGCTATCTTGGGTGGGGCTTTTTCAGAGGTGCTGGGATCAAGTGTATGTGACTACTGCCTCAGTGCCCCTGCCTGGTCAGCACTGCCTGCAGTGCAGCGGAGCTCTCGCTGCCTGTGCCGTCTTCCGCCACCATGACCTGCCCTCGTCTGCTATGACATCCTGTCCATGAGCCAGGCCTTTCCCTCTTTAACTTTGGGTGTCAGATACTTTGTCTCAGCAGCGAGACAGGTAATACACAGGCTGTTTGGCAGGAGGGCCTCTGCAGGGGTGGGGGTGGGAAAGGTAGGCCTTAGACACACAGGACTCTGGGCTCCTCACCTGGCCTCACTGTTCTGAACAAGTTGAAGCACAAAGCAGCGGCAGCTGGATGGGAAGATGGCCTCATGGGGCAAGTGGCCGAGGTGGAACTGCTTCAGAAGACAGGGCACTGCCAAGGCTGGAAGCTCAGTGATTCACTCTGCCAGTGGTCTCCAGAGGGGAGCTGCTGCCTTGGAGACAGCAGGTGCTGCCCATGCAGCTTGGGCTGGAAAGCCCCCTCCCCAGTGCCACACTGGAGCCAGAGGCCAAGAAGGCCGCTCCAGATCTGGATCTGCTCCGAAGGGAGAGAGGGTGCTGCCTGGGCAGGATGTCATGCCAATAGGATGGCAGTGGCCCAGAGGGCAGCGACTAGGGCCGGCAACTGCTCCCAGCCTGGTGATCCTGGCACGGGTTTAGAGTCTGCCATGAGTGGGTGTTGGGGGCCCAGAATGAACTGCCCAAAGGAGGCGAGGGCTGAGGTCCTGTCCCCCACAGCCAGTGACCTCAGGTGTCCAACCCCCAAGTCCTCTGTCACACAACCAGACAGTTCTCTACTCTTAGCAGAAAACACAAGACAAACTCAGGTGCCTGTATGCATTTACGAAGATGCAAAGACGCGCAGCTGGGTTTTGTGTCTTTATTGTGAGCAGACGCTGCTGTCCTGCTTAACAACCTACAGAAAAGTCCGCATCAGTAAGGTTACCAAGTTGTCCTTTATCTCCATAAATAAAAGTTAAAAATAGTAGCATACAAATAAATTGTACAGAAATATTTGATTTGGTTTAATTCACAATTTAATGTCTTAAAGCAGGTTAATGACTCATTACTGTTGGAGAATGATTTATGCTAAATGTGCCTACTCTATATAATAATTTAAAAATAAACTCCAGTGTTTAGGGTGGTGACAGCTAGGTACCAATCATGTGAAATACATTTTCAAAGGCTCTCTGATTACATTACATAGTGAACGGACATTTTAAATGGTAATGCAGACACATGTTATAATTTTAAGTCAGAGATGATATATGCATATTAAAATTCTGTAGATCTTGATAAGGTAAAAATAAAGCTATATAAATTGCTCTTTAGATTTTTTTTCTGCAAAAGTAGAATCACACGTCCACAACACTTCCAACACACCTTCATTAAAGCTTTGTTCATGACACACTATCAGCAATTCTCATTCATGTTCACCACCCTCCAGCTAAAAAAATAAATAAATAAAAGGATTGCATTCGCCGACTGGTATTTTTTCTGGTTTTTAAAATTACAGTAACTTCCAAAGGAAATGTAGAACATAAGGACCCATTGTTACACTGTGCTGTCAATAAATAATGTCATGGGGAAATAAAAGTGGCTATGTGAGCTCAACGCCAGTCAGCGTGGCTGCATGAACCTGGGGTTCCAAGGCCCAGGCTGGAGCCACACAGGACACGGAGCTGACTGCAGGGGCTGACGGACGACATCTGTCGACACATAGCTGGTCTCCCTCTTGTCACCTGTGCTCCAGGCTGCGCTCAGGGCCGGGTGGCAGGAGCCTGCCCACTTCCTGGTGGCCACATGGTTTGGCGGGGGGCTGGGGAGGTAGTGGCTCTGCCTGGAGCACTGGGCTCCCTGGACAGGGGTGGTCAAGCTTCCGTGGTGTCTCTCACAGCCCTGTGCAAGTGTGGCCACACCTCCTTCACAGGATTTGGGTGCCATGGTGCTTTTACGTCCAGAGGCCTGAAGGGCCCGCCTTGGTCAGAGCTTCACACAGAGGCTTCAGGAAGGAGGCTGGTGTGTGGGATGTGGGCGAGCACGTGTGCTTGTAGGTGGGTGTGCACATGCACGTGCAAGCTTGCACACTGGCTGAGTGCACAGGAAGCAGACACACACACACACACACACACACACACGCACACACATGGCCAGGAGCTGTGCAACCCGACCAGCGCTGGAAGCCAAGACAGGCCACGAACGTGTGCAGAGAAACAACTCTCACACCTAGGACAATGCTTCAGGTTGGTGTCACTTGCTCTGAAGTTTGTTTAAGGCAAGCAAACAGTAACCACCCCGAGGCAGAGGAGCGCGTCATTAACCCTTATCTGAGAGGTGCTCGCTCTGGGGTCCCGCTTCTCCTGCTGAGTTTTATCTTGTGCCCTTCGTCCGTTTCAAGCAATCGGGCACACACATTAAATGAATTCCCAGGCAGCTTCTGAAATCACGTGTGGAGTGCGGGCACTGGTGCCTTCATACCGAGACTGGACCATGACGGTGAAGGGAACGGTCCCCGTGCAGGCAGAGTGGCCCTGTGGTGGGCACTCGCTCTAGGGGCATTAAGGCTGAGGATGAAATGAAAACAGGAACGAAAGCAGGCAACGCTGTGGAGGAGCAGAGCAGATCTTTGTGCTTTTACCGTGCCCTCCCACGTGTCACTGCCCAGGGCCCCGAGGGAGGAGGACGCGTGGAGAAGAAGACCCAACCTGAAAAGTCACGTTCATCAGCCGCTAGCTAATGTCTCCCTGGAATTCAGATGCAAAGTGGCCAAAATCTCATAAACTTAAAAAATGAAAGCTTTAAAAACATACTTTAAAAATTAGATGATATGTTAGCAAATAAATGGATAAAAGAGATATAAACAGCTATGAAAATACTTCAGTGCAAAGGCAATTTTAAGATTTCTAAAAAAATACATTACAAATAATTCGTTAACTAAACATACAGAGAATCTGTCCCTGCCCCACAGGTCTTACATTTGCCCCCACTTTTGGTTCTTAAAAAGGGCTGTGGAAGGGCACGCCGTCATCTGCAGGTCAATGTGGGCTGGCCGGAATAGGCATCCATGTGCGTGGGGTCGGCACCACAGGCCGGCAGCTGGGCAGGGTGGCACAAAGGGACCAGTGGGAACGGAGGTGCCTGGAAGAGGAGGCGTCCTCCTCCCCCTGCTCTCTGCTTCTGTGTTCACACTCCCCCAGGCCATAAGCCCTGCACTTGCCGCCCCTGGTGCTAACCCAGCCCAACACAGCCAGGCTCAGAAGCTGCACTGCATCTCCTGGCAGTCTAGTCTCCAACACCACCCTGGGGCGCTCCACACCCGGGCCTGGCTGCCCACCCTGGCAACAGCAGCTCAGGGCTGGTTTCCCCAGCTGCTGGTGGAGGTTCTTCAGCAGAGCCCTGTGCTCCTGGCTGAGGGCAGGACCTTGAGTGGAAACATCTTCCCTAGACCCGGACCATTAAGGCTACGGCACATAGATCCGTCTGAGAGTAGAGACCCAGAGTGAAAGTCGTGGGAACTCACAGCACAGCAGCCTCGGACAGTCTGTCCACTTGGGAGACCCGGACCAACCCTGCGCTGGGAGAGGCCCAGGGAGATGTGGCCTGCAGGGGGTTTATGCCCACATCAGCCCTGGGGATGAACCACCTCACAAGGGGGACAGAGCCAGCCTTGCTACTGACGAAGATCTGCTCTAGTGCTTGCCCTGGCCCAGCACTGGAGGAATGAACACTTCCCAGGAAGGTGAGCTGACATCTGTCCCAGATACCACAAGGATCCTGCCTGGCTAACGTGGGCACGGTCCCCTCCACAGGGGGCAGCGGGTGACGTGAGAAAGGACCTGAATCCTCCAAGGCTCCAGCATGCAGAGCCTAGGCTGCCCTAGCCTCTCCTCAGCAGATCAGAAGCTCCCCCTGGGGGACTGTGCGTGGGCAGAGTAAGGCCACAGCCCAGGAACAGATGCAGCCGAGGGTCCAGGGTGCTTACTCCCAGACTGCACGGTTCTGTAAGAGGGAGGCACGGAAGGGGTGCTGGGCACGGTGCACAGCAGGTCTCGAGGTGGCCTGCAGATGGGCCAGCCATTGGGCAGCCATGGACTCTGTGACCAGGGACGGACCTTTCTGTGCAGTCACAGCAGACATAGACGTCAGGCAGGTGGGGGCTTGGGTGGGCCTGGCAGAAGGACCTGTACGAGAACTCAGTAGGGGCTGGCAAGGAAGATTTAAGCAGCACCCCTCCTCGCAGCCAGGGCAGGCACATGCCCACTCACCCCAGGGCTGCCTGGGCACCCTTTGTCCATCTGTCCATCACATGGGCATGTCCTGATAGAATATGGGAACTGCAACAGTGATAGGTGAGGCCTGGACTGGCAGGAGCACGGCATACTCCTCACTCCTCCAGAGCACACGTGGCACCTTCCTGGATGGGGTGCTGTGTAGGGCGGCCGCAGGCCTGGGGCCCAGAGCACGCAGGCTCTGCAGAGAGGCAGGTGGGGTGAGCTCCGGACTGCTGTCTGGACGCTGTGTGTTCTGAGGGAAACGAGAGACACAGTCAGGGCAGAGGCTTCCTCGGGAGCACACAACTGCACTACCCTGTAGGATCACTGTCCCCACATCACCAAGAGATAGGCTCACCCTGAAGCTGGCCCCAGAGGTGGCATCTCCACATCCAGGCACAAATCCCTTGCTCTGGTGCCCAAGTCCATGATGAGCAGGGAGGGCAGGGCCGGGGCTGGCACACAGGCACAGCCACATGGCAGGTGTCAACCCCAGACCACACAGGTCCAGCCGGACTCTGACTGGGCCCCATCCAGGGAGCGCACAGCACTTCTCTGGCTCAGATGGGGTCTGTCTGATGGTTTCAGGTGAGGGACGAGGGACGCTGCATGTAAGGGCATGGCACACTCCCAGTGTTTCAGCTCCCTAGCTGACACTTACCTGGGATGCAAACACACGTGTGTGCGGCAAGGGGCACTTTTTTGCACAGTGAACCTCTGTTACCAAAACCGGCACAGCACAGCAAAACTTTGGAGGAAAAAAGAGTGCAAAAGAGTCACAGCACACCAGCCACGCCTGTGGGCAGTGGCCGCACGTTACCTAGCACAGCGCTAGTGGCGCCTCGGCTGGGGCAAGAGGTCCTTCAGCAGGGGCCCGTCGTGGCTCAGCGTGGTGTCGGCCGGGGCTTTGTGCTGCACGCGCCTCTGCAAGGGCGAGGAAGACACTGAGATGCGCAGGCATGGGAGGCAGAGCTGCGCGGACTGCGACAGCCGGCGGCAGTCCTCGTCCCTCAGCCGCGGGGTCCTACAGGCTGACCACAGCCTTGCGGCCGGTCATACACACACTCCTGAGTGCCCAAGGCCGTGGCAGGGCTGGGGCCTGCGCACTGGGGCCCAGATGCTTGCCTCGAGGGCACCTGTGCACAGTTCCAGTCTCACTGGTCTCCCAGCAGGGGTAGGAAGGTTGAGGATGGGCAGAGATCAGCTGAGTGCCCGGGTTAGAGGGCTACGAGGCAGAGGTGGAGCTGTTCCCCTTCAGCGGGGACAGGGACAGTGTGTCAGCATGCAGGCAGAGATAGGACTGCGTGCCCATGCATGTGTCACACGCATGACCAGGCCGATGACACATGCATGCCTGTGGCCTGGGATGTTCTCCAGACAGGGACAGGTAGGAAGGACCCTGCGACTCTTCGAGGTCAGAGCTGTCCTGCTGCGGGCCACTGGAATATTATTCCTCCAAAGTTTTGCTGAGCAGAGTGTTCACTTGAGTGTGCCAGCCTTGTGCAGTGGCAGGGGCCCTGTGGCAGGTATGGACACCTGTGGTCACAAACAGGCTGAGGGGACAGCTTGCAGCAGCCCCTCCTGGAGCCTAAGGAGCCCGGCTCCCGCACACACTCAGCAGCTCATAGAAGCCTCACCAAGGGCTGGAAGGTTGCTCTTTAGCCCAAGATGCTGTGATCTGATCAGCGCCAGGGCAGCCTGATCCTGCCACTGTGCTCTCAGACAGGGAGCTGGGATTGTGAACGGTATTCTAACCAGCTTTGATGGTGCCAAACTACAAAGGCTGGGTCGCTTTTAATGAACGACTTTAAAAAATGCACTACTGTGTTACTGAGAAGATATGCAAGACAGGCTATCATCAGAGAAGCCCAGGGCTGTCACCAAGTTTCCGATGTGGCTGGTGGCGGGGAGCACCGGGAAGCCCACGCTGGCGGCCATCCTGCGTGTACCCGTGCTATCCTCCCACACACTTGAGAAGTAGAGAAGGTCACCTGTGGTCAGAAACTCAGACCGCTGGAGGTCTGGGAAAGCATAAAGACGGTGGGCTGCTCAACAGAAAGGCACTGGTTCCCAGCCTGCCAGTCCGAGTCCGAAGCCGCGCGAGGAGCACGGGCACAAGTAGTGGTTATTTAGGCAAAGCAGGCGGAAGACAGGACAACAGGGAGGGAAGAGAGACAAGAGAGGTGAGTTGGTTACATGGACACACCCTGCACACATGCACGCAGGCTGCCGCGGGGCGGGCGGCACCACCCACAGTGCTGGGACCGCTATCCCTCCTCCCCTCTTGGCTTCAGCCTGCCCCTCTTCTGCCCCGCCTTCAGTCACCTCTCTGCTTTCTGCCTCCTGACTACAGGGCAGAATGGAAGTACAGGAGCTGCCTCCCTGGAGCCACAGAAGACAGCAGCAGCAGGGCCAACCCCGATGGGGGTGGGAGGTCCCAGACGCTACCGCTGAAGGGAGATTCTGGAGAGGTCACTGTCAGAACCTGGGCCCACATGGCTGCCTCTTGGCTACAGTGCCCCAGAGCACGAGGGCTGCCATGAATGCATGCCCTCTGTGTCCCTGTGCAACTGCTCAGGGCATGGCCACTAGCCCACCCTGGGTCAGGGCCCAGTCCTGAATCTGCCCCAGGAGCTTACATCAGGTAGGCAGGAGCTGGCGGCCTGGGTCTGTCTGCATGTCACACAGGCTCCTGCAGAGCCTCCTCGTGGCCTGGCCGGTCCATCTCAAGCCACCTGCTGGCACCCAGGGACGCAACACCCTGCCCCACGTCCCCTGTACCACGGAAGCTATTGTGGCCTTTTCTCTTCTGTCTCTATCTGGGGCACGCCTCGCCTGGACTAGAACCTCCATGAAGGGAAGCTGAAGAGCTATTTGTTTTTGTTTTCTGAGCTAGGGCCTGGCCACATAGCCCTCTGACCTGACTGGCGTCCTCCCACCCCATCGTGAATGGGGGTTACAGGCATGTGCCACCACGCACAGGGAAATCTGCTCATGACATATATTTTAAGGTTATCCTAAAGAGGTGAGGAGAGGCACTCCTGTAGGACCTCACGCCTCCGCCTCAATCGCTAGTCCTGCTCCTGGCCCAGGGAGCCCCAGCACCACGGGCTTCTCTCATACTACTGCTCTGGGCCAAACTTACCCTTCAACAACAGCCAACTTAACCCTAAAAGTAAGGATTAATTTGAATGTATTGTGGATCCTGTTCCTATCCTTTTCTCTTTCTCTCTCTCTCTTACTTTCTTTCATGTATTTGGTACAGGGTCTCACTATGCAGCTCCAGACTCACGTTGATCCTGTTTCAGCCTCCCCAGCACTGGGACTACAGGTGTGCACCACCCGTGCCCGGTCTCTGGCTGGCTCAGTGTGCCCAGGGGCGGGGCCGGCATGGTATGTGGTGCTGGGGATCAAATCCCGGTCCCTGCACTTGCCTAAGTGGGCACTTAGCCTGTGGAGCTACCTTACCGGCCCATATCCTACCTTAACTTAGCTGTTAACGGTGCCAATCTAACTGTAAATGTCAGATTGTACATCATCTTCCTTCAAGCATGTCTTAATACCGTGCAGTCACGTGTCATGCAGGCTCCTGCGAGCTCTGGGCTTCTTGTGTGTACACAAGTGCGCTCTTGCTGCCCCTGGGCCCCATCCCTCGCCCACAGTGGCCCCCAGCCCCACCTGCTGCTCCTTACCTGGGTTCTCTCTGTCGCTGTCGGCCACAGCTGCCTGCACAGGACCTTTTTGAGGACGTCGGGGAGCAGGCTAACAGTGATCAGCAGGATGATGCCGAGCCAGGCAGGTGCGCAGGACAGCATGTGTATGAACACGTAGTACATCCTCTGGTAACTGAGGAACGGCCTGCCGGGGAGCCAGTGTCAGACGCACATGTCCACGTGTGCCACTGCCCATCACAGGGTGGCCACCAGGCCCGGCTACTTGAGCTCAGGGTGTGGAAAGGATGGGCACTGGGGGCTCACAGACCTGGGGAAGGAGTCTGTGACATCAGCCCTGAGGGAAGCAGGAACTTGGAGCTCAGTTCAACATGGCAGAAGCAGCAGGATGGGACAGGTGGGGGCTCCCATATCAGCGTGGTGCTGGGAACTTGTTCTGGTTTAGATCTAGAAGCCCCCAGGGTAGGCTGCATGCATGGGCGGGGATTTGTGGGCGTGACTGGATCCTGGGCTCAGAGCCGACTTGCTATGGTCAAGCCTGGTGGGAGGGGCAGGCCCTGGGAAGGCAGGGTGTAGTGTGAAGAGGGGGTACCTCGAGGACAGCAGGCCTAGCAGGAGGGCGCAGAGCAGGGTGAGTGGACGACCTCTGAGGTGTGAGCCAGGAAGCTCCACCTCTCCCCTGCTTCTCCCTTCTCCCTACTTCCTGTGGGCCATGCCTGGAGCGTCTCTCCTCCGCCAGGACCCTCTGCCCTGCCCTCCTGCCTTGGAGTGACCCACTAGGGACTGAACCATGAGCCACAATAGACTTCCCCTTCCTTAAGCTGTGGGTGTCAGTGTTGTTCCCAGTGAGGAGAATGTGGAGAATACAAAACTCAAGACGGCAGAGCTCTGAGCATGCAAGCAGGTGTCTAGGACACACGGCGTCAAGGCCCTGGAGCTGGGGACTCCTGCTGTGCTGACCCTGGCCTGGGCAGCTCCTGAGAGAGGAGGAGACAGCTGGTGGCTCGCTGTCCTGCCTGTGGTGTCCCTGCCACATCATGGCCAGTTGGGCCCTCTGCAGACACAGTGGTGCTGCTGCCTGTGGACTGGTGGCCTCCAGAGCCCAGAGCTGGTCAGTGAACTTCACTGTACACCCTCATTTTGGGTGTGGTGCTACAGCAGAGACACATCCAGGAGTGGCACCTGGAACACATTCAGAACCTGCCTGAACCGAGCACACAAGATGGGGACCGCGTAATGGCTCCCAGAGCCTCACCAAATGATTCCTCCCCAGAGCAGAGAGAAGATGACGTAGAAGAGCAGCGACCCCCAGATGACAAAGTGGTTTATCCACGTCCAGTAGTGCGTGTCCAGCGCAAGCTGTGGGGAGAGTGGGAAGCCAGGCACCTTAGCAGAACGGAGCAAAAACAGAACCCAGCAAAAGTAGGTTGACTGTATAAGATGTCCCAGAAGAAACACCCAAAATCAACGATCCCAGCAAGGAATGAATGTGGCACCCAAGCCCTGCGAGGACAGACAGGGGAAAGACCCAGAAGTTCCCAGGAGGCCACCGAGGAGTGCTTCTTAGGGCTGATGTGCCTCTGCTGAGAACGCTGGCCTCCTGCCCCCTCGAGATTCCATCGGGGGTTCGAGGACCTCCGGGGTGCTGTCCCACATAGGGTTGCCTGGCTTTCTGCATTCAGTCTCCTGCATTTTCATTGCCCCAACTGCTCTGACTACACAGCAGATGGGGCTGCTTGCTATTTGGAAGAATCCCAAGCAGAACCTGCCTGTGGAGAACAGGTTAGTTCCTTCACACTGGAATCCCAGAAGCCCAAGAGCAGCACGATTTGGGTTTGCTGGAGCCCTGCCCTTCTGTATCAGTGCCAGGTGGAGGCCTGAGGGCTGCCACATGGACAGTGGTCCAGGGAGCTTGGATCCCTCTGACCCACAGAGCAGGGTGCACTGTAGCTGCCACTCACCTTCAGTGTGACCGTGAACACCATCACAGTGAACACCAGCGTCCCAAAGGTCCAGTTCCCAAACATCTGCGGGGGAGAGCTCGAGTGACTCCCTGTCCATGCATGGCTCCTGCCACACCTGGCTTGAGCCTGGAGCAGACCTCCCACCCTGGGTGTGCCATCAGCCCAAAGCCTGGGACTGTGTTCCTCATGGAACCTGACCCAGAGAGCTCAGAGGCCAGCTCAGGCTCCAGCTACTCAGCACCTGTGGGTCCTCACAACTCAGCTGAGCACACAGATGGCACCACACAACTGGACCAAACACACCAAAGTGCTTCCTGCTGACCCAGCTGCCCACTGCCACACTGGATAGCCCATGGCTGGACAGACATCAGGACATGGAAGGGGTCAGTATCAGGAAGCAGATGCAGGGGACAGGAGTGACAGACAACAAAGGCCACGCCTCAGGCAGTCAGAGCCAAAGACTCAACAACCAGACTTTGAGGAAGGGGACCAAGAGGGCCTGGAATGGCAGGAAGCACAGATAGGGTCCAAGCCTATAGAGGACACCTTCTGGAGCCCCCTCACTCAGTGACCCCAGGAGCTGTGCCTGTCCAGGCAGTCTGCAGGGTCTGGACCGGGCCTGCACGCAATGGTTCCCAACAGCTCTCCAAGGTATAACCTCAGCTTTACCTGACCGAGAACTAGAAAGTTGGATTGCTGTTAGCATAAATATATGTCTGCCACTACAGCTTGCAGCTGTGTCAGTGAGGGCGCAGCCCTGAGTCCTCTGGTGTGCAGTGGGATGAGGACATCCTCCTAAGATTAGACTCTTGACAGTCGGTGCTACCCTCTTGGGGTCCGTGGGTAAAGCCGGCCTCCTCTCTTCTTGGCTTCTCTCCTGAGGTCCGAACCGCTTCTTCCTTCTGCTTGGCAAGTTGGGCAACATGGCATTCAGCTCTGTGCACTGGGCTCGACAGGGCGCTTCTGTCTGCAGGACATGCTGTGCCTGCAGACGTTTCTGGCTGTCTCTGAAGCGTGAGGTTAGAGCTGAGTAGCTCACCCCACAGGATGGCCTGAGAAGGCACCCAAGGGCCCAAGTCCGCGGTGCTGCAGGGGAGGAGCTCAGCAGACCTGTCCTAAGTGCTCTCCCCTTGGACCTCCACAGGGTCAGTGCCTGCTGCCATAAGCTCCTTCTAGCTCCACCAGCCTCAGTTTTGTAACTGCAGCCATGTGCAGCCTGGTGGTGACTACAGAGGCAACTGGAGGCACTCAGACTTCTGGGGAAGCATGTGGTGTTCAGGACCCTACTGGGGCAGGACAAGGGCCACCACCGTCCTTCCACAGGCAGACGAAGTCCAACTTAGCATCCAGAGTTGGGAGCCCTGAGAGGCGACAACTGTCCCTGGCCCTGCCTGGGTCCAGAGAGTGCCCTCATGGGACAGACAGTGCAGTGCCAACACTGTCGAGCCCCCAGGTCTTGCCACCTGTTTATGGAGGGACCCTTGATCTGCAGCCAGCAGGCACTTTACTATCACCTCAATGCCACCAGGACCTTGACCAGGAGGTGTGAGAGTCCGTAGGCTCAGCCCCCTCCCCCTTAGGCTGCAGGGCCCATCTTTCTCCACCCCAGGGACACTCGTTGCTGGCTCCTCAGGACTGACCTGTGTGACAGTGCCCCTCGCTGCAGGGCCAACTGACTCATGCTGGGACAACACCCTGCCTTCAGTTATTGAACTGGCATCCACAGGCAATCTGAGGCCTGAAGGCCATGAGGCACCATCACCCTCTGCCGGTCTCAGTCCCCCCAGTGTTTTGGCCGAGTACTTTCTGCTCATGAACCATGGACAATGCTGTGTGCAAACATAACAGTAAACACAACGTGTCAAGGCCAAGTAACATCTCTGCGCTCCTCACCCACTGCTGGCCACGGAGTGCTCATTGCTGACTGCATGGCCCGGCCACACCAACAGCCTCCAGACTCCTGCTGTAGTCGTCCCCAGCCCTGCACACTCATCCAGGAAGTTCCGCTACTCAGTGCTGACAGAATGGTGACCAAGTGCTCTCATTTACGTCATCAGAAGGAGACCTAGATGCCTGACACCTGCGCAGAAATGCCCTGGAGAAGCTGCCCATGATCCTCCTGCCCCAGGCATGGCACACAGCCCTCTGCACTCCTACCAAGGAGCAGGACTTGGGGTGTTCTCTGCCCCTACTCATGCCACAGGCTCAACTGCCATGTGGTAGCAGGCCCTGAGTCCCTGCACAGAGTGGAACATCAGCTACAATTTCAGGGACAGGATGCCATGGTGTGGCAGGCTCCCGAGCTCTGCAGACCCAGCTGCTGTGGAGCCTCCCGAGGCCATCTTCAGTTCCTGGGCCACGTCGACATCCACAGCCCAAACACATGAGACGGCCTCAGGGTCTATCCGGACCTATGCTGGAGTCAGCGCCAGCTGCTAATGCCCTGCCATGTCCCACGTCATCACTCAGGCTCACCTAGGTTCAAGGGGCAGGGATGCAGACAGCTGAGTTAGGTGGCCCAGCCCTGCAGGCTCCATGCTGGCTTCTTTCTGCCCTCCTTTTGGCTAACACAGGTCTGTCCAAGAGTAACTGGCAACAGGTGTGTGGTGACAAGGGGGGACACAGCCACTGCAAGCATCCTCCACAGGTGCATGCAGCTGCATGGGGCTCTAGGAACCTTGTAGCAAGGACCTAGGTCAGGAGCAGAAGATAGTATGGGCCCCAACACACCAATCCCTGCCAGCCAGCAAGGGTGACATTGGCTGGCCACATGGACCTTCAAGTTGAGGGTATGAAGGGACACTGTGAGAGGTTAGCCAGGATGTCCTTAGACATCACCTTACGGAGCAGGGGGCTATCCTCAGCCTGCCTCTGTGACCAGTCTTCTGGGTGCTTCCAGGAGCAGCTGTCACTGTCCCTGCAGCTCTGAGCACTGGTGGCACAGGAAGTATGGGGCGAGCAGCAGGTGGCAGCGTGAACATTTGGTAAGAGGTCTGACGTGGCTCAGCTCCTTTGCTTGACCTCCCTGACCAGCACTGTCCTAGGGAGAGGACTGCACACAGAACATGTTGGGACACAGAGATTGGAAAGGAGTGGCAGGGGACAGCCACTTTCGCAATGCACGAGGGTGTCCGTGATGCTTGGAATGAGTTGGAGCTCTGCGCACACAGGCTTGCGTGTCTGCAATGCACAAGGGCATCCGCGATGCTTGGAATAAGAACCAGAGCTCTGCACACACCAGCTTGCATGTCCTCGATGCACGAGGCATCTGCGATGCTTGGAATGAGAGCCGGAGCTTTGTGCACACCGGTTTGCACATCCGCGATGCATGAGGGCGTCTGTGATGCACGAGGCGTCTGGGATGCTTGGAATGAGAGCCAGAGCTCTGCGTACACCAGCTTGCACGTCCACGATGCATGAGGCATCTGCGAAGCTTGGAATGAGAGCCGGAGCTCTGCACACACCGGCTTGCACATCTGCGATGCACGAGGCGTCTGCGATGCTTGCAATGAGAGCCGGAGCTCTGCGTACACCAGCTTGCACGTCTGCGATGCATGAGGCGTCTGCGATGCTTGGAATGAGAGCCAGAGCTCTGTGCACATGGGCCTGCATGTCTGCAGGACACGAGGGCATCCACCATGCACAAGGCTGTCCACGATGCATGAGGCCATCCATGGCCGGCCAAAGCCAGAACCATGGAAAAGGCACGCACATGAGGACCAGGGCTGCTTCAAGGCCTTATGGCCTGAGCCCTAGGACTTGCTGAAGCGAAACTGAGACTTGTAGCAGATTCTACAAGAATGCAGAGTCTAGGACCAAGAAACACCGAATCCATTCTCAAGACCAGCTGTTCTACTGAGAACAGTACCTTCTCCTGAGGAGAAAGCAGGCACAGATACACAGGCTACACCATGAGGACACAGTGAGACTTCTGTCCTCGACCTGACAGGTAGAAGGACGCACAGGGAAGACAACACGGGGAGAGCAGAGAGACGGGAGGTACACAGGGAGGAAACGTTTGGCCACAGGCTCCCTGAGGGCAGGTGGCAGAGAAGCACTCGAGGTCACCAGCGGGATCACCCTGAGCAGTGGTCTGCATCAGGGACAATGCTCGATGCCCGCACTCCTGGGCTCTTGGGTGCCATCATCGGGTCCCCAGAGGCCTGGTGTCACTGCTCACACTGTTATGATCACAGTGGAGTCAATGTGACTGGCCCTGCTCCCTGTGGCCCTCAGAGCCCAAGGAGGGGACACCATGAGACGTGAGAATCAAACATGCAGCTCGACTGCCCAAGTGGCAGAAGCCGCTGACAGCGTCTCTACTCATGAAGCACACAGAGGTTATGTGGGAAAATATTTTCGAGAAATATTTCTAATGCACTCCAAAAACACAGAGAGAGAGGACACACTCAATTGTCTTACCATGTGTGAGTTGGTGGTCATAATCTGAGGGTGGGAAGGGAAGCGAATGGCAAAAAGAAAAAAGCGAGATACAAATAAAACAAACCCCAGAAAGGATGCAAACAACCGCGGCAACATGCCCACCACAACTGCACAGCTCCCGCAGCCAAGGGGAGCTACCGGTGCACCCACGGGAGGCCCTGCAGCACGCGCCCTATCACCCTGACCCCAGTCAGAAAGCGCCACCCTGGGAGATGACTGAACTATGAGGCAATCAGCTCACCAAGAAAGTTACAGAATGGCCCGAGGACCGTTCCTTGGAGCTATGGCCTGCACAGTGTGGTGCCCGCCTGGCCCCGCATAGCCGTGACGGTTCCGACAGACACAGCAGAGGCGTGTCTTCCTAACTGGCCACAGGCTCTCCCCTCAGGCTGTGCTCCTGCCTCACACAAGGACTGCAGGGCAGGAGCTCCTGGGCAGCCAGGCCCAAGACATGCCCTGCACTCACCTGCCCGTTGCTGGTCACAGTTGTGTTTTCAAACATGAAGTAAGCACCAAAGAAGAAGACCAAGGCATCAAACACTCCCAGGAACGTCCAGTAGATGAACACCCGCCAGCGAAGCAGTGCATTCTTGGCAATGTCCCTGTGTGAGGACAAGGAGGGGGACCCTACTGTGACACCGGTACCAGGCCCACTGTCCACCACTGCTCCATGCTCAGTGAGTGGCCTGCACACATGCCTCGGGCACAAACTGGTTGCAGTTTCGAGCAGCAAGAGCAGGCAGCTTGTGCTGCCCTTGCCTGCAGCCAGTCTCCTGATTGCTGTGTGACTCCATGGTGATGGAGCCTACGGGGGAGCAAGGGCGCAGGCACAGCAGAGGCTCCCAACCTGAACACGGAGGCCTGCGTGGCCACAGCACATGGAATTTCCCTGCGGTTTGCTCACAACTGCATATGCATCTGTGGTGCCGGGAAGTCAGGATACAGTGAAAAGACCTTAGCACAGGAATATCCAACCTGACAGAGATCCTGAGGGTACTCTTAAATAGTAGAGAAACACTGGCCTTGAAGGAAAGAGAGGGAGGGAAGGAGGGAAGGAGGAGGGAAGCACAGAGAGATGCTCAGGAGGAAAGAGCATGTCAAGGTCTTGATCTACAATGTCCCAAAGCCTTGTGTTTGGAAGAGGGCTTTGGGATGGTGACAGGAATCCATCCAGGAACTCATGGTTGCATGGCTGTTGGGGGTCAAGGTGGGCCAGGGGGGCACTGCACAAGTGTGTGACGTACATTTCAAGTGCAGCCTAAGTCATCTATCAAGCCTGAAGTGCGCACATAGAGACAACGCCGCCGCCTGTCTGCCCACCCCTGGGGATGCAAGTGAACTGGCTGGTCCTGAGCAGTCTCAGCTTTTAGGGGGGTTCCTTGGGACCTGGCATCGCTCTGCCCTGCGGCTCCCTCAGTGGCATGAACCTGCATGGGGACACCACGCACCTGTACAGGGACGGGTCCCTCTTGAGCACATCCACACCCACATGTTGCTCCATCAGGCTGTAGAGCAAGATTGGGAGTGAGGTGAAGCTGATGTTGTAGAGGGTCAGGTACGCGGTGTCGTACAAAGTCTGCAGAGGAAAAGCCACATGAGTCAGCACCACGGCCCACAGCCACCGACATCCTGTCCACGTGCACAACACATCTCGAGTACACAGGGAGTCATCTCTCCAGCTACACAGGGACCAGCTCGTGGAGACCTGGGAGTATCAGGGTCTGTTACACTCATTAGAGCCACTTGTCTACCACTGAAGCTCCAGGGAGGTCTGCAACTTGAGACACCTGCCTCCACCCCAGCACAGGCTGGCCTGGTTCTGCTGCTGCATGTGCAGCACTAGTCTGCTGTGCCCACCTGTCTCCCTTTATCTGCCTGGGGGCAGGTGGTGGACCCTTCGTGCTCACTCACAGTGTGCACCTGGCACTTCTATGCCTCAGGCTCTGGGTGAGCAGGGCACCTGGGATGCAGGTGTGGAGGAGCCAGAGCCTGACATGGTTATCCCGGGGCCCTGTCACTCCCAGGCCTCAGAGCCTGGAGAAGCAGGGGACCAGCACTCAAATGTCTCCCTACGCCATGTCTCCATGGAGGGTTCACCCCATGCAGCCTCCCCCCGGGGTACAGCAGGGCCCAGGCTGTACCCACTCACAATTGCACTGACCTGTTGCGAAAACCCACAGAAGAACTGGTATAAAAACTGGGGGAAAATGAAGCAGACGTTCTGAAAGACAAACCCCAGCTGGAGTCAGCCTTGCGCCATCTTCACCAACACGCTCCCATGTGGGGATGCCCTCCACGTGCTCCACATTTTCTAGAAACTGGGGACAGGCTCGGAAAGTCTTCCTGAAATGTCTGTGCTCTGCTGTGGTGATCACGGACCATGTGTGGGGGATGCGTGGGAGTTCAGAGTACAAGAGGGCAGCGGAGGTAAGCACCACCAGGAGAGCTCTCCCACAGAGAAGCCACAGGATGCCCACAACAGCCACTTCCTGCCGGTGTGACATCACTGGAAGGCCAGGAAACTGCTGAGGGTCCTTCTGTAGGAACGAGGCTGATGCCTCCTTCCTGCCAGCGACTGCCTTTAGATCAGCAAACCCCGACAGCACTGTGCTGTGCTGTTGAGTGCAGGCACCACGTGCCACTGGAACAGGGGCAGAACAGCGCCTCCTACCTTATAAAAGAAGTATTGCACAAGCTCAGATATCCTGATGTAATAAAAATGCCCATGGACAAGCAGCATCTTCCTCAAGTGCTTGAATTTCGGGATTGCATAGTCACTGTTCCTGGCAGCCTGCCGGCCCTCCTTCCCAATGACACCTAGAAGGAAGAGAGATGTGGCTGGGGGGCAGCCCAGGGTGCATCCAGTCTCCCATGGCGGCCTGAGGGTGCTGCTCATCCGCATACTGCCCTTGCCCAGCTGAGGCGACGCATCAGGTCATGTATGTGGCAGCCCCTACGAGGTGGCCATGGCTCACCTATGCCCACGTGGGCCTCCAGAATCATGCTGACGTCGTTGGCACCATCGCCGATGGCCAGTGTGATCGGGTGCTCTTTGGAAAATTTGATTAATTTAACAATCTGAAAAGAAAAAAAAAAAAAAAAAACAAACCCATTTCCTCCTGTCTGCTCCTCTTCTGCTCGGGTCACTCACCAGGCAGAACTGAGGGAGCCCTTGCGTAGCCTAGGAAAGCAAGGACACGGGCTGCTAGTGCCGGTCCATGACCTGCATCTGCTTTTCCATATGAGATACAGGCAAAGCAGAACAAAGCAGCAGTTGCCAGGCTGGACTGGGTCACCAGGGGTGGCTGGCAGGCATGGGCCTCGGGATAGTCACGCGGTCAGTGCGGCACCATGTCCTCAAGAACGTACTAAAATGCCAGGCAGTATCAGGCAGGTGTGTTCTACAATAAGTGATGCTAATGTGATTTACAAGCTTATCATATGTGCTCAATGAATCTTGGCAACTTAATCAAATAATGCCCAAGTTTTCAGTCCATTTCCTGAAAGGTTTTTTCCCTCTAAATACACCAAAGTATATAGACTTAGGGTATTCAGCTATGATGATGGGAGATTATTTGGGTTGTCTTCTTGCCTCAACAAGAGAGGCTGAGAAACACGAATTTATTAAACTTTTCAAAGGGCAACTGAGAGCTTACAGACCAGAGGAAACCTTCACTTTGGCAAACGTAAGAGGCAGGGCAGGGAGGAAGCCACTGTGTCTGGAATAGGAAGCATATGGCCCAGGAACTGTGAGCTCAGCTGCGAGGTCGCCTATGAGGTGTGCTTTACCTTCACGCGCGGCCAGCTCCTTTCCCCAACAGCTTGAGGACTACTGGCCTACTGCACCTACAGTGTGCTACCATGGAGCTGGCTGGCTTTCAGGCTTACAGATGCTGGCAAGGTGCCCATCTCAATGCGTATTTTCTACGTTCATTTGAGAGTATTTACAGAACCACCGCAGGTGTGTTTCCCACAAGAGCACAGAGTGTGGGTGGAACATGAGGCTGGAGCCCTACAGAGAAGAAAAACATCCACCTGCTTTCTCACACTGCTTGCTGTGGACAAGGGCCTCCAGTGGGCAGGCAGGGAAACCCTGTGTGCTACCATGCAGAGGCCAAGAGAGGCACCTGCAGGTGGCACACGGCAGGGGCTCCACCAATGCCAGCCCTCCCTTGGCACAAGGGTGACAAAGCCACTTTACAGCTGGGAGACCATGCCTGAGTCTTGACTGTCCCTTTTAAATCTGTCATTTTCCCTCTATTTCCAGAAGATGCCGCCTCATTGGGCTGTTAGGACGCATAGGTTGCAGCACCTCACGGAGCTCTCCCGCACCACCCCTCCCCAGATGCCACCAGACCTGGGCTTTCTGCAGGGGAGCCATCCGGCAGCACAGCACAGCACTGCAGTTCCGACAGATGTCCAGGAAAAGCTCACGGTAGTTGGCAGAGCTCCCATCTTCTCGGGGCTTCATGATCAGGGACAGGGCTGCCCCATCGATGATGAGCCCATAGTCATGCATGTCTGTAGAAAGCCTGGAAGAGGACGCAAGCCAGGAAGGTCACTCAGCGACCAAGTCTGTACATCGGGGTCACTATGTACACTTCTGGGCAACTGCAGATGCTGTACACCTGTGTTGCAAGCACACAGGATTTCTGGTTTCATCAACAGGACTTCACGTCTTTGACACATTTAGTGTCTTAATTGACACTAGGGAAGTGGAGTGCACAGCTCTCTGCTGTGGCATGGGCCCCAGCACTTCTGTAGCAACAGGAGCAGGTATGGACCTGGTGGGCGGGGTCGGCCTTCACCCTGGGGCTTTCTGGCCAACCCTCAGCTGACCCCTGGTACCTGCCCATACAATCTGGGCTGATAAGAACATGGTTGAAATTGTCTTTGCCAGGTTCAAAATTACAGAGAAACCACTAACCCTGGAAAGGAGTTCTATACATCAGGCAAAGGGGAACATCTCCATCCTATTTGGGAATAATTTCATATGTGTGTATGATTGCAGGGCGGATTTGCTTCACCTGTGTTCAGGACAATCTAAAGCCATGCAAATGCAATCTCACCTCAGAAGACACAGTTGATGCCAGCAAGGGCAGCACTGGGAAAATGGGGCCACGTAAACCACAGGACACGCTTGGGAGAAAACAGCCCCAGCCCATGCTGGCGAGGTGTCTTGGAAACCCCCAAGGCTTATCCAGAAGCACCTGCTGCTCCTGTCGGATGCACTGAGCCCCCAGCAGTGTGAAACTTCACGCACACATGCAAGAAGCTGCCCTGCCCTTTGAGGAGATGGCTGAGCCTCATTCCCACACATGCGGGACTAGAAAGAGGCCTTGGGCTCCGCATGAGGACCACGAGGCCTGGGTCTGTTTTGGGGAGCAAGGTGCCACCCACCCCGAGAAGTGGTCCCTGGTCAGGCTCCCGCTGCAGCGCAGCACGGTCTTGCTAAGCTCAAAGAGCACGTCATGTAGGCTCTGCTCCTCGATCCGCTTGGTGGTCAGCTCCAGCAGCTGCGTGCCCCTGCGAAAGAGCCTGCAGGCGTAGCAGGTGGCTGCTGCGGTCTCCATCTTGTCCCCCGTGAGCACCCAGACTTTGATACCCGCTTTCTGTAGTGCCTCAATGGTGTCTGCAGCTTTCTCCTGGAGTCTGTGAAACAGAAGTCAATTAGATGTGGAGCTCAGGGCCGATGCATGCCGCTGAACGGCAACTTCCGGACTCGCCACCTTAAAATTAGCTTAGAGCTGGGTGTGGTGGTGCACTCTGGGAGGCTGAAGCAGGACTACAAAATTTCAAACACGGCTGGGCAACCTACAGAGAACCTATCTCAAAAAAAGAATCAAGGGGCTGAAGATGTGGCTCAGCATAAAGATCTTGGGTTCAAGTTCAATGTCCAATATAAAAAAAATGAAGTCTCCCAATGTTAGTAAGCCAGAAGCTGAACGCTCAGGCTCTCAAACACAGGAATTAATGCTCTAAACAACACAGCTTCTCAGCGCCCGAGGGTAAACAGAGACCCAGGAGGGATGTGGCTGTTGGAGGCATGACCTTCTTGTGACCAGCTCCCATTCTGTCTAGCAGAGACTTACAGTGGGGACAGACTTTTAAGAATGACCGTTAACCAGTGGAAGGCCTAATGCAAGAATGACGGGATCACTTTTCTGTTGGTATGAACTGCTCTAGTTTTGCAATGTATCACGCTGGAGTGACCTGCAGAATGTGGAATCAGAGCGAGTCTGCTCTGCCCACATCCATGGGAATCCACAGCCATCCCAAAGCCTTGTTCCTCATGCCACAGCTGACTTCCTTCAGCAAAGTTGGCCCTGAGGACGAGTGAACAGCTGTGTATCTCTGTAGCCGGCTTGGCACAGAAAATCCTGAGCTGCCTTCCAGCAAGAGTGCTCCTGTGAGAGTTAGCTGTGTCCCTGGTATGGTCTGTGACCCTGACCGCCTGTGCGGGGCATGTCTCTGGACTGCGGAGCCTGAGCTCTGGGGTGCAAAGTGTCTCTGGGGGGGTGCCAGAGGAAAGGGCTGAAATTCTCACCTGGACCACTCAGTGGGTTCTAGAAGGACATTCCTACCCTGCAGGGTTAGGACCACAACACTATAGACTTGGGATGGGGAGATCTACCTCGGACTCTGTAAAAAGGAGTCTGAGGTCCACAGAGGTTTGCCAATACTCTAGGCAGGTCTTTGGCTCTTCTTGGTCCCCACTATGCACAAGGGGCTGTGCCACCATACCCAGCCACACCCTCTTACTTAATCTCCCTTCCTCAGGACAGGTGGGGTACTGGATGCCTTACCACCAAGCCTTTCTGCTGTGCATGCTGATGGCTGGGTCCTCACTCCAGACTAAAGAAAGGACTGTGACTTAAACAAAGCCCCATCAGCCAAGCCCCGTGTCCCCGCTGCCCACACCTGAGTCAGTGAAGATCCCGGGACATGGGAATCAGGGCCCTAGAAATGGGGAGCTGGAGAAGGACTTGGGGCTTGGGTTCTGTTGATAACCACTTCAGGGGATGAGTGCTCAGCATGTCTCAAGGCCCCATGACACTGGTGTGAACTCGGGGCCACTTCTCACTCAGCAAGGACAGCAGCCAGCCCTCGCTCGGAGCCTGGGGCAGCACGGTCCTCCCTGTGCCCTTGGGAAGCTAGGGGCTTATTCTAGGCCCTGGGAAGTCTGGTCGGTGTGACCCCACCTCCATGACTTTGCGTTTTGACAATTCTCCACCGAGTCCCTTCAACAAGCAGCAGCAAGTGTGCTGAGGGTGTTAAGATCTAAAGAGCAACTTCTGTACCCAAAGGAGCTAGCAACTAGCTCAGGAGCGGCAGTCACTCATGCTGCCCTCAGGGCAGCCCATCCAGGGCCAACCCCGACTGCTCACAGGTCCTACCCTCTTCCTCAACTGTGCTTTCACACCAGACACCATGAGCTCCAGGGTTGTCCCTCCAGGCATGCAGGAGGAAAAGAGGAGCCTCTCTGTGGCATGATGGTGCCAGGTCCCTTCTCCCGCCCACTCCCATTGTCCCCACCCACCATGACAGCTGGGCCTCACCGGTCCTCCACAGCTGTTGCACCAAGCAGAATGAGGTCCTTCTCTATCTGCTCGTAGGCCTCGGCCAGCTTCTTCTCCCGGTCCTGGAGCGCCACCTTGGCAGCCTGCAGCAGTGCGCAGACGCCCTCATAGTCCTCAGGGACAAGCCTCTTGTAGGCCACACAAAGCGTGCGGAGACCCTCCTGCCAGCACAGCACAGCTCCGTGTCCCCTGCTGGCACTGCTCTCAGGGTCCCCTCTAGCCCAGCCAACCCTGGTCACCAACAGAGCACCTATGCCCACATGGGTACAGACTATAGGAACCTGGAACAACTGCTAGGACTGTTTAGGACCCTCCCTGTGCCCAGAGGGCAGACTTGCCCTGCTCTGGCAGGCGTGGCGTTCCACCAAACCCTCAAGTGCAGTAACCACGGCCCACTTCTAGGGCCTGTGTGCTGCGGCAGGGCACTACGCAGGCCCCAGTGAACTACGATCACATCACTACGGGTGCAGGTTTCTCATGAGTCTGTGAGGCCACACTGGACCTTCCATCAGCCTTCACAGCTCACAATGCCCATTGAGGAGCGAAAGAATGGACATGGTGGTCCGTCCACGTGATTTGCTATTACCCAGGAGAGAAAGCTTTGAACCTGGGTGCCCAGGTCCACATGGGTGAATTTCAAACTATAATTGTGTTCAGGCAAGGGACACTGAAACACTACCTATGTCATGATTCCACAGATAGGGAAGGCCCAGAGAGCCTCCCCTCCCATGGCAGCAAGCCGAGCAGGATCAGCGCCTACAAGGCTGCACAGGTCTCACCCCACTGGCCTTAACACTCTACGCTGCACAGGTTCATGCAGGCAGTTACAGCTCAAGAGTGTCTCTTTTGAGAAGCAGATGTACTTAAAATCATCTTATTAACACTGGGCTGGGGCTGGGGAGATAGCTCAGGGACACAAATACCTGCCTGGCAAGTGCAAGGTCCTGAGTTCGATCCCCAGTTCCACAAAAAAAAAAAAAAAAGAAAGAAAGAAAACACTGGGCATACTCTCCAGGAAACACGCTTACTCCTGATCAGCAGGGCGCCCCTCCAGAGAGCAACCCCAGCAGGAGGGCATGGGCCCCTCCAGGTGCCCATGGGAGTTTGGTGCTAGCCAGTTTGGGGACCCAATATGTCTATGGAGGACCACACAGGGGCCTGCAGTGGTACTGCATGGAGAAAAGGTTTTCTATACAAGGTGGACACCAAGGCCAGGGACCTCTACCGAGGGGAGGCGGGCAAACTGAGGGAGGCTCGACTGCTGCAGCAGGGTGGAAACAGCGTTCCTCACCACGGCGTTGCGCTCCACGCGGGACCGGATCTGATCCACTTTGCCTTCAATCACTCTGGGGAAGATGGACGAATCTGCTCCTTTGCAAAACAGGTAAATTTCCCCTGCCAAACGAGAAAAGATGATACTTGGTCATAACTGGGGAGAGCAAATCACAGCTCAGAGCTTGCTGTTATGAAAACACCCAAACCAGAAGGGTGGCATGGAGACATAGAAGTGGTGATGGAGTGACCCCGAGCGCCAGACCTGGGAGTGGGCCCAGCCCAGGACAAAGGCTGCTCCTGGGGACATGGCATAGGGCCTGTGATGACGGGGTGGCACTATGCCGAAGTATGGGAAGGTGAACCTAGACCCCTCCAGATGAGACAGCAGTGCTGTGTGTTGGCAGACTGTCTGCGGTTGGGGGGCGGGGGGCAGAGGGAGGGACAGCAGGTAAGCAACCGCTCAGCTGACTCCAGGCTGGGGAGCTCAGCCACGGGTTAAGCCTGGGACCAAGGCTAAGGACTCAGCACATGCCAGGCTTCCATTGTGCCCAAATCGTAGGAGAGTCCAACACCAACAGGTACAAATGGGGAAAGCCCTTGCTCCCGATGTCATGTGATACCATCACACAGGATGCCAGGATGACAGCCACAACGGTGCCAACCATGACGAGGCTGACAGAAGGCCTTGCTGTTAGTGTGTCACCTAGAGCCCAAGGAACAGCGCTGGACAGCCACGTGCAGCACCATGCTCCAAGAACAATTGAGGGCTGAGGTGCAGGCCAGGAAACCCCATAGGAGCACAGGGTTCAGTCCCTGGTTAACCCGGGACTGACACTGGTCTCAAACCCAATCCTCACCTCCCAGCCTACAGCATCAACTGTAAGAGGGATTACCAACTGCGAGGAGCCAGTGGCCATGCCAGCTCAGCCAGCCCTATGCATGGTGGAGTGCAAGACCACATGGCTCCTGCATATTACCCATGAAGAAAGGTCCTGGCAGCCTGGCGGGCGACAACCCTGCCCTGTCATGGTGCTTGCTGGCCTGAGCCCTGCGCTGTCAGGCAGTGTGGCGGGGAGGCCTTGAGTGGTGGGAATGTGCCCCTTGGCTGCTTTAGTTCCTCCATTATTGCACCATATACCTCCCCACGGCTTCTGCCAACCCTCTGCAGTCACACTAAGACACGTGACACTGTCAGTCTTCAAACACAGGCTTGCCAGTGTCCAGAGGACACAGGAAGTGTCACCTGCTCAAGGACAGGGGAGAGGCACTGGCATCCAACTGAGACCCGCCTGTCCACCTTGTGTGTACAGCTACAGGGCCACAGCAATGTCATGTGGGTGACAGAACGGAATGCATGACTGGGGTCCCTGCCAGGACTCAGTCCTGGGACATGGGCTATATGACAGGAGGACCAGATAAGGACTGGCCACAGCTCAGGGAGGACACGACTTGTAGCGCACATAGGACGTGTCACACCAGAGGGGCAGGATGTCACTGGGCAGTGTGGGCTGTGTGGCCATTCCTTCCCTGGCATGCTCATGCCACCACAGACAGCACAGTCATTGTAGAAGAGGCCCCAGACATCTTCTAAGAGTGGAAATCCCTCGTGTCTATCCCCAGATCCACGAGGCCAACCCCGCAGTCCCCGCCCTGGACACTGGGAATGGGTCTTCTGGGCTCTAGGCTATGTTGGGTGGGGTCTGGCTTAGCCAGACACCCTACTTCCACCTCTTGAGGGGTCATGAGGCTGGGCATAACATGTGCCCCTGGTCACCCTGCCCTCTGGATGCCCAGCTCAGCCTGGTGTGTGGATGTGGCTTGGGCAGGTTGGGCCGAGGCCATTTCAGACATGGTCCTAAAGAGCCCTGGGTAGGTGAGATCACCTGGCCTCAGTGCCAATGCCTGCCTTTCCCCAGGCTGCTGAGGGGCTCGTAGGGCCGGGGGAGGATGGTGAGGCTGGCCCTGTGACCTGGGCCTCAGGACGGTGGAGCGTCACCTGCTAGAAGTGGCTATCGTCAGGAGCGGTGCCAAGAGCAGCTCAGCAGGCCTCATAGGCCAAGGGGCACATTTCCACCACTCAAGGCCTCATGCCACACTGCCTGACAGTGCAGGGCTCAGGCCAGCAAGCACCATGACAGGGTAGGGTTGTCGCCTGCCAGGCTGCCAGGACCTTTCTTCATGGGTAACACGCAGGAGCCATGTGGTCTTGCACCCCACCATGTGTAGGGCTGGCTGAGCTGGCATGGCCACTGGCTCCTCACAGTTGGTAATCCCTCTTACAGTGATGCTAGAGGCTGTGGGGGAGGGGGGATCGGGTTTGAGACCAATGTCAGGTTCCTGGCAGCTACAGCACCTCATGAGGCTGCAGACCCAACATATGCGCGCGCACGTGCACACACACATATACACACACTCGCCAATTCCTGGGTGGCGGTCACAGGATGCTTAAGGTATTCGGCTTTAGTTTTTGTTTTTGTTTTTTTTGTCTTTTTGAGACAGGGTCTTGCTATGCAGTTCAGACTGGCCTTGAGCTCACTTTTGTAGCCCAGGCTGGTGTCAAATTCACATCAATCCTCCTGCCTCAGCCTCCCAAGCTCTAGGATTATTGGCGTGTGCCACCACGCCCAGCTTGTTTGCGGTTGTTGTTCAGAGGTGAATGCCTGACTGGTGCTGAGCTCTTGGGGGTGGGTTTGCAGCCAAGCTGGCCTGCCCTCCATGCAGGGTTATCTGGGCATGCTAACAGCGGGACACACAACAGCAATGGGTAAAACGTGAACTTCTCAGCAGTGAAATGAGCCCAACACTATGCCAAGGAGAGGGGCTCAAGGGTGTGTAGTCCTTAACTCAGATCCTTATGTTTAAAACATTTTGCTTTTCAAAAAACAGGGCTTAAGTGTCTGCCTGGCAAGTGCAAGGTGCTGAGTTTGATTACCAAAAACAAAACATCCAACAAAGTAGCTGTGTCTACACAGAGGGAAACAGGAATAGGACTGCTTAGAAGCAAACCCTCCAAGCTCCTAGCTGGCAGCCCCTGGAGCACACGGACACCGTGTTTGGGTCAAGAAACCTACCTGTGGTAGACCTAACGATTACGCTCATCCTCCTCCTCACAGAGTCGAAACTCAGAACTTCCAGCAGCTCGAACCTGCAAAGAGAAGAAGAGAGGTGCAGTCTCTCTGGGCCCAGGAGGCTGGCATGAGGCAGGGTGGCATCTTTCTCCTTGCCTCATCCTCTGTATCCTTCTTCTGGCCCTGGGCTAGCCCTGCACTGGCTCCACTCCTCAGAGGGATTGTGGGGTCAGTCTGCACCCCAAGTTGTCTTGGGGAGGTTCCTGGAGCAGCCAGGTCACTCTGCAAGCCGTGGCTGGGCCTGAAGCCTCAGGGCCTCTGTGTGGCTGGGACATGGTGACCATAGTGGTTGTCAGTCTGCAGCTCTCCAGGCACCGCAGGGACCTCACGCCTGCCCTCAGAAGCTGGGGCTCAACTGCAGTGAGTCATGGCCTGTGGGGTCTGGCTGTGCCAGCAGAAGTCATACCAGTCTAGGACCAGTGCAGCCCCAGGCCAAGGGTGTTCCTGTTCCCACTCACCCAGGAGCTCTTTCTAGAAGTGAAACTTTAGGATCCAGTTTTTTGAGGCCATCAACAACTAATCTGCTGTCCCTCACTGCCCCGTGTCTCACTGTATATCCATGCCCATTTATCATGCAAGGTCCTGAGTAGCACTCAAGTGATAGGATATGTCCCCCATCTCAGGGAGAGGCACTCAGGACCAAGATACCTCATATCGAAACTAGAAGCTAAAAAGCACAGCTGCGCATCCTCATGATGGTGCACGCCAGACTTTCAGCTACCCAGAAGGCTGAGATAGGCTATGCCAAGTTTGAGGCCAGCCTGAGCCATGGAAGGACCGAGGGAGACCCTGCCCTGAGACTAAAGACAAAAGGGCCTGAGTGTTGCTCAGTGGTAATGCCCCTATGGGCTCAATCCCCAGTACTGCTTAAAAAGAGAAGATCTGCAGAAGCTTTTCAGAGGACAGGCTGTCCCATGACCTGATATGCTGAGTCACATGTGGGGACAGCCACTCACTTCTTCCCTCTGGAGAGCAAGAGGGCAGAGAGAGGGCAGGACATTCCAGAAGCCTTGAAACGGCAGGTTCTAGAAGCCATGGACCAGTGGGGCATGGCAAAATCTTTGCAAAAGTGGGACATTATAGAAACCTTGAGAGCTCCTACAGCTCAACCCATTGAACTGAAATGTATTTCACAAGAAAGTTTTTCAACACTGCCAACACATCATCCTTGGATACCATCAGGAGAACACCCAACACTCCGAGTGCTCGGAGCCCTTGGGCTGTCCCTGGACAGAAGGGCAGTTGTGGGCCTCACCTCTCGATGTCTCCATCCCTGTTCAGGATCTCCATGTAGCTGTCCTTCAGCCGCAGGTATGTGAAGCCCAGCCTGCAAGGAGCGGGCCTGTTAGCGAGGCCTGTAGCCCTCCTCCCACGAGCCTGCCCAATGGGGGTCTGTGCACTTCCTGAAGAAAGACCCGGCAGCCTTCGGCGGTCTGCCGGCCAGGACACTGGGCCGGGCAGGGGCTCAGTGTGCAGGACACTTGCCTACAGCAATGCCTGTTCCAAGAGTACCAGGGGCATGGAGGGTGGGGCCTGTCTCATGGAGGCTCCCAGACAGAACTTGGTGCCCAACCAAGTGTGGCAGTGGCTGAGGAAGGGCCTCCCAGAAATGAAGAGGAGGGGCCTGCCAAGAGTGACAGGTGAGGTGCGGGAACGTGATGCCTGTCTCTACTAGGTGCACGTGGTATGCTGTCCTCACTGCCTCGACTACCTCGGCCTCCCCACAGGCCCAGGGGCTCAAGAACAAAAGGCTGGACAGAACAGACAGACCTCTGCACGCCCTCCACAAGCGCAACCTCGTCAGGTGAGGATGAGATGTACACGCAGGATTTGCCTGAGTCCGGTGACTTCCTGGGGCCATCCACATGGTCCTCGTCCTTCACCTGGACTGTGTGGCAGAGACAGAGAGCCCGGAAGAACAGCTCCTCCTGCTCCTGTGGGACAGCACAAGGGTCGGGCGGGTCCATGTTTAAGAGGGGGGATGTAGGGGCTGGCACATGGGCTTGGGCAGGACCTCAGGAGCCCGGTGTCGTCCTGCCTGGTGGCTGAAGAATCTGTGTGGCTCCTGAGACTCGTGCAGGATGATGGGACCGCACAAGGGTCCAGAGGCTCTGGGTGTGTGCAGGAACAGTCACCCACTCCACACTCCCCAACACCTGTTCTGCTGCTTCCAGCCTGGCACTGTGTGACAGTGACACTCTCCTAGCCTCAAGGGACCTCGCCTTCCTTGTAAGCCCTGTACTCATAGCCTAAAGCTCAGCAGCCAAGGAGATTAACATTCGGGAAACTGGGTGACATGCCGCCCCCCTTCACAGCGGGCTGACAGGGACCCTGCCTGGGTCAGCTTCCTCTACGTGAGTGGCCTGAGGTGCAGTGTGCATGGGACAGCAGGGTGGGGACAGAAGCCACAGACACCTGCTCCTCTGCTGTGTGTGGAACCAGCTGGCTCCCAGGCACGGTCTCAGTGCACTGGCCAGGAGCGGGCGCAGCTGCACGGCCATGGGCGGGCACTACATATGTGCTGTGGTCTGCGGCTGACCAGCACTCAGGACCGAGTCCCAACACGGGGAGATGTGTGTGAGCACGTGTGCACTCGTGTCTGTGTGGCTGTGAACTTGCACACCTATCTGTGCACATGTGTGGGGTACATGTGGGTTTGCACACACACAGTACACCAGCTGCCTGGCTGGAGCTCCGAGTCTGGGTTGAGACTCCCTGGCCACACACACACTGTGAGGGGACACAGTGCCCATGTAGCACTAGCCACCCCACCCCCACCCCCAGGTCCTATAGGACTCGTGATTTCCCCAGGCAGCCCGAGTAAAAGAGGACCCTCTCTGACAGTGGCACAGGCCTGCCTCGCGCAGAGAGCCGCCTACCTTGCTGCTGACACCTGGGGATGTGTCGATCATGTCGATGCCTGAGGAGTCGGGCAGCACCTGCCCGTTGCAGATGACATGTGGCACATACACGTGGCCCTCGATGCAGCACTCCTTGAAAGCCATGTTGTTCTCAGTGAGGGTGCCCGTCTTGTCAGTGAAGATGTACTCCACCTGCACGCACACACAGGGTCACGCGCTCAGACATGGGCCCACCTGGGCCCCGCTCTGCATGCTGGGATGGATATCCTGTAGGCCACAGCCCACGACGCCACACAGAGGCAGAGCACAGACCTGGATACACAAGCATAGAAAGCGACTGTGGGGAAGGAGAGGACAGAGCCAGGCCCACACCCTAAAGTGGGGGACAGCACTGGTTACGCAGCTGTGGCATGAGGGGAAGGGAGCTTCCCACCGTGAAGGAGTACAGGGCTGTGGGAACCCACAGCCGACAGGGCCTTCCGACTGCATGTGGCTCTAACGACTGACCAGGAGGATGCCTGCACTACCTCCCACAATGACAGCTCCACTGTGAACGCAGCCCACAGCCCGCGAGCCCCTCCAGGTCCTGCGTCCAGGACAGAGGATGCTGTTCACCAAGGCCTCTTACTGTGGCCACAGGAAAGTGTACACCTCAGCTGGCACCAGTGGGACTCCACCTCCTCAGCCGGTGGGGCACCCACACCTCCTACACTGGCCCCAGGTCACTGATGTGCTCTTACCCAAGCCTAGATACAAATCACATAAAATGCCAAAGCCGCGCTTAAAGGTAAACGGAGAAGGACGAAGTCGGCATTCGGAAGTTCAATAGCCACACTGCTCAGCTATGGCCAGGCAGTGGCGCCTTCCAGGACCCCCGACCATGGCGTCTGACAACAGCGCCACCCATCCCAATGTGCCGCTCAAGCTCGGAGCAGCTCTGGCACTGCACTCCACCTCACAAACACCACGCCAGCCACCTTACCATCCCAGCCTCAAACACAAACGGGCTTGGAGCTAGACACAAGGCGCTGGTTCACCAGGGGATGTTATGGAGCAAGCTTGTTGGTGCTTTCTGTTTTAGTTTGCTGATGTTTAACAATGCCATGGGCTTTCGTGTATACTGACTTTTCAAATTTAATTTAATTTTTTTTTTGGTCTTTTTGGGACAGAATTTTTGCTATGTGGTTCAGGCTGGCCTTGAACTTCCAACAATCCTGCTTCAGCCTCCTAGAATCCTGGATTACAGATGTGTACCACCGCCCTCAGCTGTGAGTTTATTTTATATCCTTCAACTTTCTTGAATTTATTTCTTCTAATGGTTTTTGGTGGAGTCTTTCATGTTTTCTATGGACAAGACCTCATTGCCTGGAAACAGGGACAGTTTGACTTCTCCCTGTTCCCTTCCTTCCCTCCTTCTCCTCCTCCCTCCCCCTGTTCCTTCCTTCTCTCCTTTCCCTCTTCCTTCCCTCCCTCTTTGCTTCCTTCCCCTCTTTCTTCCTCCTCTTCCTTCCTTCCTCTTCCCTCCCTCCTTCCCCTCTTCCCTCCTTCCTTCCTTCCCCTCTTCCCTCCCTCCCTCCTTCCCCTTCTCTCCTTCCCCTCTTCCCTCCTTCCCCTCTTCCCTCCTTCCTTCTCCCCTCCCTTTCTTTCTCTTACCAACTGCCCCATGAGAGCAGCATGCTCACCCCAACCCTGACTTTAGCTTCTCTGCCACAAGGCTGCTGGCTGTGGGCTGCCACACCCAGGCCACAGCAGGGACACAGTAACACCCAGGCACCAACCTGACCCAGCTCTTCGTTCAGGTCGGATGTGTTGACGAGCGGCCCCTCTCCGGTCTCCTCGTCGAACATGTCCTCATCCCAGGTGATGAAGTAGGAGCCCAGGAACTTCTGCATCTCCACTGTGACGTACATGGACACAGGGATGATGTAGTTGAAGAGGACCATGAAGGCCAAGAAGTCGGTGAAGGCTCTGAGAAACTGAGAGTGCGGGGTGCGTCAGCAGGGGTGCCTGTGGGGCCAGCTGAGTGCCCCCCAACTCCTGTCCTTCCCCAGTCCTAAGCTTGAGAAATAAAGCAGCTAAAACTGGCTTTTCCATTTCTCTCCGCAGTCCTGCAAGGGCTGGGGGATGGGTTAGCGAGCAAAGCCTGGAGACCCGGCCTCCAGGTGCAGCCAGCCCTGCCCCCTGCACACCCGGCCACGAAGCTCAAGTGCTCCGAGCTCTCTGTGAGCACAGCTCCACGAGGCGCAGCCCCGGGCCCTCCCCTCACGGCGCCCACCCCCGCCCCCAGTGGCCTCTGTCCATGACCACAAGGGCGGCCGCTGTCTGTACCAGGTTCCTCTGCCGCTCCGACTCGGTTTTCTGGTTGTACCATGGCTCATCGCGGAAGGGCTCACTCTGCCACACGTACTTGAGGATGGTGTTGACCAGTGCCTTGCTGATGAGGATGCAGAGGTACACGATGAGGAACACGTTCATGGACCTGGGACGGAGGAAGGAGCTGCTCAGCGACTCCGGGCGCGGCACACCAATCTGCCGTGGTGGTCACAGCGGCACAACGCTGAGTGTCTGGGAATGGGAGCCAGCTCCAGGGTCACGGATGGGCTCACGCTGGCAGGGAAACTGGAGAAGGGGACCCTGTCACCCATCCCAGCCAGAGGCCACCTCGGCAGTCAGCTGTGCAACCATGGGACCCTGCATCTTGGGTCAGGCCATGCCGCCCAGCTTCACACCACAGCTGTCATCCACCAGCGAGGCAGGAGCCTTACTTCTCCACAGCAGACCGCTTCTGGGACTTGGACTGGTAGTTCAAGGCCATCTTGGTCTCCATTCCCGTGTAGATGGCCACCCCTGAAGGCAGAATAGACATGTGACAAGGGTGGGCCCCATAGGTGCCCGGCCCCATGAGCCCTGCATGTGAGCTGAACACAGTGCAGCCAGCACCCACATGAGAGTAGCATGCAGTAGCAGAAGTGCATCACCAGAGAACCTGGGCCACTCTGGGCTTCACCAGGAGCCCCATGCTCAGGCACACCCAGTCCCTCACTGAGGGTTTCCTCCTCCTGCAGTGTAGCCTCCTCCAAATCCAAAAGTCCCTGTCCTGGGTTTCTTACAGCAGGCCACATGCGCCTATTTCAGAGTTGTGTTGCCCTTTAAAGCACAGTAAACAGCCTACCCCTCCGTGTGCACACGCGTGCACACATACACACACACACACATGCATGCAGACTGAATGTCCTGCAGAACAATGCTATGTGAATCACTCATGACTCTAACTTCCATTTTCTTGGACACAACCTGCAGGCCCTTTACCAGCAAGCCCTGCTCTCTGGGGCCCTCCTTCCATAACCTTCATCCCTCTAGCACCTGGGTTCTCGGAGGGAAAATCTGTAGGCCTCAAGCACCACCCCAGCTGTTGGCCACAAGGAATTAGCTTTGCCGAGCCTGGGCTTCCGAGTGCTCCTGGGCAGCTCACTCACCGAAGATCCTCTCGGTGTTCTTGAGGGTGGCTCCTCGCAGCAGCAGGTTCTCCGACCCCAGAGGCCTGTGGAGACAGGGTGACCAGATGGCTCTGTATCACGGCTGAGAGGCCTGGGGAATAGGTGGAGCCTGGGCCCTGACCCAGAGACCAGAAGACAAGTGTTCCAAGGGTGTTGCTCCTGAAGCCCATGAGCCAGGGACCCCTAGGTGGGGTCTCCCTGTGCATCTGGTGACATGTCAGAAATGTCATCGTCAACCTTTTGCACCAGAGACCCTGGGGCAGGGCCCTGAAGCTTTCCCTACAGCCACAGCTTGAGGACGCTGTTCTGGGCCCCAGAACACTGGGAGGGGAGAAGGCACGAGTCTCTCACTGAGCACCAAACTGAGGCCTGGTATTAAGCTACACACGACACTAGCTCTGTTTGGTTTTGCTTGCTCAGTCAGCGGTGCCCATCCTGGGCTGTGACCTGTGAAGCTCTTGCCTCAGCCTCCCAGTGCTGACACCCCCAGCCCCAGAGTCTGAGTCTCGCCCAGCCACCGGCTGTCTCCATCATGCCTTGTAGGGTCAGGGAGTCCCCCTTCACACAGTCATGTTTCTAAGGATAAAGGCAGGGGCACCGTGGCCTGTAATCTGAGGTACAACCCATCCAGCTGCAGGTGACCTGCGAGGCTGCTCTGAGAAGCCAGGGCTGCTCCAGGCAGAGGCTGGGGAGCAGCGAGGTCTCGACTATCGGAGCCTCTGTCTGAGCAGATCTGGGGTGATGCAGCTGCATGACCTCCTACTTCCTAAGCACTGGAAGAAAATCAAGGGCTGGCAAGATAGCTCAGGGGCCTAAAGTGCCTATTTAGGCAAGCACACAGGAACGCGGTTTGATCCCCAGCACTGCATGCTGTGCCCACCCCACCCATAGGGTGGGCTGAGCTGGTCACAAAAGAAGTAAAAAAAGAAAATTGAGACCCAGAACTCCAGACTTTCTGTTGGTAAAACCCGAACAATCCCTTTGGAGGACAGGGTCAGTGAGGGCGCCTGCTGAGGCTTGCTCCTCCTCAGCGAGGACAGCTGGAAACCCAGTAGGCTCCTGATGCGCCTTCAGCCAGTGCAGCAGACAAGGTGCAGACTGTGCTCCCTGGAGGTCAGGACGGAGGTGCGGAGGTCGCAGCCGGGGTGCCTCAGCTGCTGCCAGGGTCCGACAGCTGCTCCTCAGGGCATCTCCTGGGCAGCACAGGGCTGTCAGGCTCTGTTAGCAAGCAGCACGCTAACTGCAACTCCTGTCATGAGCATTTATGGAAACAAATGGCCTGTTTAAAATGGGTCTCTGAGAAGTCTAAAAATAATTCACTTGAGAAAGTGCTGTGCTCCCAGGCTGAACAGGAGGAAGAAACATCCCTGAGCATCCAGGAGTCCAGAGGATGGCCGTGAAGTCGGGCCCGCAGGCACACACACTGCTTCCGGCAGCGTCTCCAGCCTCGGAGGCCAGGCAGCGGCCCTCGAGCTCCCAGCCCTGGCAACGCCTCCCAACATGGTAGCAGGCAGAATTCAGAGGCTGCTTCGATTGAAGGAAAAGCAAGTTCTCCACCAAGTGGAGTTTATGGAAAAGGAGCAGCTTCAGAACTCACCACAGCCAACTCCCAGACTGGAACATCTGTATACCTTCCTGGGGACACCTGCTCCACTCTTGAGGGGCCAGGCGACTGCCAGGGAGCCCACAGGTGGTGGCAGCAGCCACACCCAACCTGAACAAGGACGCTTGGTGCCCAGGGAACCAGGGGGATGAAAGCCCAGCTTTCAGGAACTGCACAGGAGTGAGGAGGGAAAACATCGATAAAGGCCCCGACTTCTACCCAGCAGCTCCATCCTGAAGACTCACCTTACCACAGGGTCACTGAGGTCATTGTAAACATTGATGCGTCCAACAAACCTGCAGGGGAGAGCAGGTCAGAGTGTACCTTTGAGGCCCTGCATGTGCCCAGCGGCCTCCCTCAGGGGCATGGATCACCAGGCTAAGGCTGACTCCATATCTGCCTCCCGCGATGTACACTCTGAACTCTCAGCCCACAGCATAAATGACTCACGCTGGTTCGCAGCCAGCTTCCTCAAAATGAAGAAGGCTTTTTAATGCAACAAATTTAATCCCATTGAGTCTCTTTAATAAGAATAAAAAGCTACAGATCTGAACAAGGACAGCCTGAGAACGCGCCTCACAGCACCATGTCCAGCTGGACTGGACTTAGCAGTGGCCAACCCTGTCCACACATGGCTTGCCCATGCACAGGCGATGCTCACACCTAGCCTCACGCACCCCGCTTACTTATAGAGATCTGGCTGTGGCTGCTCGCACTCGATGGTGGCATGCAGGGCGTCGATGTCCTCCTCCGTGTGGAAGCCTTTGGTGTCCTGGACAGCGTAATGTGTCTGCAGGTGACAGGGGACAGGACTCATGGACTCCACTGGGCTGTGGTGTCCACACAGAAGCCCGGCCCTTCCATCTGTTCTATAGCTCTGGACAGGTACCCAGCTCACTCTGCATGCTGAAGGTGAGACAGGACACATCCCCTCACCATCGCAGGACAGTGCAGGGCTGCGCTCCTGCACGCCAGCACTCAGGTTTGTCTGGCCTATGGCAGCCACACTAGGGTGCAGATCCAGAAGCCAAGCGTGGGCGGTTCCCAGCTTGTCATTCTGCTCTCTCAACTCTGTCCCAGGTGGCTGGGCCGGGCCTGGCTGGCCCAGTGTGGCTCCTACAGAACTGTATGGTGCTTGGACCAGAAGGTGCTGGAGCCCGCCTGTGCCTTACTACGCATACTCCAAGCTCCTGATGTGGGCAGTAGGTGGGTGCTGAGACATTGATGCTGGGTCTAGGTCCACACAGGGACAGCGCCAGCCCACACAGAAGCTGTGTGGGGGGCACTGGGCATGGAACTATGTCAGGGGAGAGGAAAAAAGCACGTGCCGGTCTGCTGGGGAGGCACTGCACCTCCACATCCCCGTCTGTGTCTTCTGCAATCAAATGTGGGAAGACACGATCCCTAGTGGATCGATGCCAGAAGGACGCAACAGTCACAGTGGGCACCCTGCGCACACCCGCAGCTGCACAGAATTCCCTGTTCCCTTCTCCCACGTGTCCCTGAGGGACGAGTGTGCCCTTGATTGCAGATATGAATGGTTCAGAAGGGGTAGAAAGACTGCCTGGGTCATAAGAACTGTGTGGGAACCCTGAATGGCCATGCCCTTCCCATGACCCTCTGTCCTCAGCAAACACGTGGAAGCAACTCCAGAGACTCTGGGAGAGCACCAAGCTCAGGCCCCAAGTGGGACATGGAGCGGTGATCCCACCACTCTCCAGCTTTGGACCAGAGGGAATGCCGCAAGCTTTCATTTTGGACAGAGAGGCTCTAGGCCCCGAGCCAACACCACGTGACTGGCGATAGAGTGGAAAACAGAGGGCAAGGGCTAGGTCTCAGGGTGACATTGGAGGGTGAGGCCTAGGTCTCAGGATGACACTAGAGGGTGAGGGCTAGGTCTCAGGGTGACAATGGAGGGCAAGGGCTAGGTCTCAGGGTGA
Source organism: Capromys pilorides (assembly GCA_004027915.1). Classification (NCBI taxonomy): domain Eukaryota; kingdom Metazoa; phylum Chordata; class Mammalia; order Rodentia; family Capromyidae; genus Capromys; species Capromys pilorides. The sequence goes on along the minus strand of PVKN010000192.1, from coordinate 9,120 downwards.
CACTGGAGGGCGAGGGCTAGGTCTTAGGGTGACCAGACCTGACCTCCCAAGCACATGGTGAGCCCACAATCAGGCAGGCTCTGCCGCTCCAGCTGCAGTGACCTAATTGCTTATGGCAGAGCACTGATTCCCCAGGGAAGGCGTCATAGAAGTGTAAAACCCATGCTGTGAAAGTCACAAGTCCACAGCACTGTGGTGATTCATAAAGAGAATTTTCTCCACTCCACATCACAACCATGCCTACAGCCTGACCAAAGCACGCAGCGAGAGGTCTCGGCAACAGTTGACTTCGCCGCCTCACAGTCCCTCTCATAATCTCCTTGAAACTTCTAGGTTCTTTTAAGTAAAACAAATCTGTAAATTAATAGTGCTCCCTTTTTTCTCTTGTGATTATTAAAATCTTCGTAGTAGCAGTTGTCAACATGGAATTCCAAAGCGAGTGCAACTATAGCTCCAGAAAATCCCTTTAAGGTTGGCAATAAAGAATTGAAAGCAATCACCAGGCAGGACCAAGGATGTGTGGCTTCTCAGGTACGTCAGCCTAGGAAGGACACAAATTCTGAGACACCCAGTGAGGACCCTGAAGTGGCAGGACTGTGGTCACCGAGTCCTAACTCAGCACCAGCTTTGTCCCCAGGTCACTGTGGAAGTTACTCTGTCCACCCAAGCTATTTGCTCATCTTAGACATTTCGGGTAGAAAGCAAGGAGTAGAGGACACCAGACTAACGGCCTAGGCAACGTCCACGTGGGCGCCAGCACCCATGGCCAGGACCTCAGTCCCTGCCCAGCCTGGACCCCGGCTGGTCTCAGGCGAGGCACGTCACCTTATGGCTCGACTCTCCATCCAAGCTGGCAGTGGTCACATGGCAGGTCCCATCACCCCGGTTGCTGGATAGGAAGATCAAGTCACAGGGGAAGGTCTCGTCCTCCTTGACCATGACAACATCTCCCACCTGCAGGTGGAGGAGAGCAGATGGCCAGTGAGCTGCGCCTCTGCGGGAGGGTGTCACAGCCAGGGCTCCCTGTGGGCTCACTCAGAGCCCACCTCGAACCCTTTCAGTGTGGTGCAGGGACCACGATTCTCTCGTGGCTGGCATGGGGAGGAGGAGCTGCTCATGAATGAAGGGGGCATCAGGCTCGCTGGGCCCGAATTTGTGGCTAGCAGAACCTCACTTCTCACGAACAATGAACTAAAAAGGGACCCAAATGCCAATGCGAGATATGGAGCCACTGAATACTGAGGGGTGTGCAGGCTCCAAAGCTGGGCGGGGCCAAGGCATGCTACTGCAGCAGGGTCCCCAGGGGACAAGCGCTAAATCTATGTCATCAAAGCAGAAAACTCCACCCCAAGGAGCCCACATGTCAGGCAAAGTCCAGGAACTCTCACAACTCAACAGTGGAAAGAGTGGCGTGGCGTGTGCAGCTGCCCTCCATCAGGCACTCTGTGACCACAGTGGAGCCCTTCCGCTCTGATGACCAGGGACAGTGGGTTGGCGCTCTAGCCAGACTCCAGATACAGGGACGGGTGGGGGTGGGGTCACCTGCCGTCACAGGCCAAGGCACTGAAATTTGTTTCCTGTCCTAGTTATGTGCTGTAGGCACACTGGGGTCGCAGCACACAGGCTATAGAGTCACTGTGTATACACAGGCAGCCAGCGAGGCTGCACGGGAGCCCGGTGAGCTGGCTAAACAGGGCGGCAGAAATGGGGGTGGCAGCACCCACTCACCCTCAGCTTGCGGCTCTGCTTGCGCACCAGCTTGCCGTGCTGGATGAAGTGCACGGGGCACTGGTTCATGGCGTTGTCAGCTTTGTGTCGGAGCCAGTCTTCATACCCCTGGATGGGAGGGACAAAAAGCAGGTTAGCAGCGCAGCCAGAGTCCAGCCCTGGTGGTGGCACGTCCTGCCAGCACCCGCCCGCACCACGCACACTCTTCTGGGCGCGCATGGCGTCGTTAGACATTCCCATGGCAGCATGGGCCACTGTAGGCATCTGCAGCTGCCTCCATGTGACTGCACTGGATGTACTTCCTGGACATGCTCTCGGGAGAAGCCCTACGGGGAATGTCTGAGTTGAACCAACTAGAAGCGTCTGCCCTGACACATCCAGCTACCACAGTGCTGCCACTCACCCTGCAGATGGCAAGAGCTGGGTCAGCCTCAAGAGTCCCCCGGAGGCGCCAGCTCTCGAACCTGCACTTCCAGCCTGCTACCAAGTAAGAAAGCCCAGGCTAGTTGCTCCAGACAGTTCTGTATTTAAAGAGCTCACACTGCTTCTTGTGGAGGGCAGACCCCCCAGAGGGACTTGGGACCCGGAGAACACACATACTCGGTAACATGGGCCCACATCGGCACACTGGCTGGCGAAGGACTGCACCCACCCCAGACCTCTTTTAAAATAAGCCTAATGCCAGAAAAGCATAGCTTTGCCAGAAAGCATAGCTTTGCCAGCAGGACAATGACTGTCAGAAAGTGAGTTAAAAGTCACTGCTCTTAAACTCTCCAGATCTCAAAGGAAGCACTGACTTCTAAACACAGAACCTGACGAGGTTCAACATTTGTGGCAGAGAAGGGACCCTTTTCTAGCATGTAGAACCCTTACAATGCACCCTAAAATGACAAATATCCCTGTGGAAGACTACAAATGCACACCTGTCAGCTAAAATAAATATACAAATAAGATACACCTTTGCAGTCACGGGCCAATGTTGGTGGTGTTGTATGTGCCACAGGGGCAGGCCCTGGGCCGTCCACCCAGCGCATCTGCACCAGGGCCTCCCTGCCTGGCACAGGACACTCAGATCTAGACTAGGCACAAGCCAGCAGCCCCGCTCTGACGACTCAGGTGTCCATGGCAGCAGCCCTCACACTTGAGGGCTCCCCTCTGCAGAGGTGGCCAGGCAGCCACACTGCCTCCTCCTCACTGTGGACTCTCACCTGCTTGATGGCTGTGACAGTGATGACAAAGAAGAGTGGGAGTCCGCTGGTAACCGGGCTCGTGGGCGTGTCGATGATGAGCTGTGGGCATTGCGAGGCATCATTAGCAGCCACTTGTGTACAGCCCTGCGCTGGGCCGGCCGCCCTATACCAGATGAGCAGTGGAGTCTCGCCACCCCCATTCTGGGCTGGGATCCACTTTTGAGGGAGTCCCGCCTAGGAAGCGCAAGGGAGTTGGGACTGCGAGGCCTTTTAGTCCCTGCACCGCTGCTGGTGCTGCTGCTGCTACAATCGCACTGTAACGATACTGCGTGGACAACTCAATCCTGGGGCAACTTAAAAATCATTCAATCACATTGTTATGATTTAGTAAAATGGAACCATGTTCTCAAAACACAGGTGGCCTAGCACTGCTGAATCCGCGAGGTATTTTCTATCTTCTTCTTTACAGTGTGAGCTCTCTGGATTTTCTCAGGAACATCCGTACATTTAGCACCAGCCTCCAAAAGTGGGGTGCACCAGTCCTGATCTCCCTTGGCCCAGGGAGGGTGTAGGGAGGGTCGGGGTGCACACAGCAACACCGTGTGGCCCAGCTGAAGCCGTGATGTGCACCAGGATGCAGAGAGGGCACCAAGGGCCAGCTCCACCTGCTGGCCACTTGGGAATAAAGTATCAGCCACACAGACAGGAAACCACTGGCAGACTCACCTGTACCAGAAATATGATGAGAAAGTAAAAGTTGGCGATTCTTCGGAATTGCTCGAATAAGTTCTTAGGTATGAAGTTCCAAAATGTGTACTGCATAAAAGAAAAACCATGTAAGTCATTTTGATGAGATTCTACTTTCTAACACAATAAGCAACACTACAAAACACAAAATGTTTAGTTTTAGATACAAAATTCCTAATCCAAAAATTAGTGTTCCTTGAAATCTTTCCACATGTTGATCCAAAAGATACTCCTGAAATGGAAGGTATACTCCAAAGCCAGCACATAGGAAGTACCTGATTCCAGAGGACTCAAGACAAACGTGAAGTTCGCTGGCAACAGCTTCATAGTAAAGATGTATTTTGTAAGCCAAACCTGTCACAGTTAACCCAAACCTGGACAGCGGCCAAAGCTGCCGCTCCATTCATCTCTACCAGCCACCCTTCTGCCACAGGGTGGCAAGGTGTGACAGGCAGTGAGAAGAGAAGTCTACACAGGGGGACATGGTGTTTACACCGCAAGGTTAGAGCGAGGCAGGTTCAGGGTCCACCTGGGGGGGTGTGGCATCGACATGGCAAGGTGGAGGGTGTCCACAGCAGGATCCAGCTTAGAACCAGGCAGGGTTCCACAACACATGGCAGAGCCCAGGGTCTGCACAGCAGTGTCCACCCTGCAGCGCGCAGGGTCTCTGGGGGCAGCATGGCCCTGCTCATTGTTTGGAGGGCGTGGTCAGGAGAGGAGAGAGGAAGTTCTGGCTGCAGTGTGCCCCAATGTTTCCCTCAGCCTCTGTCCAGGAGTAATCAACACCGATGGCCTGGCCAATCCGAGTCTGCACACTGTCACACCTTCCCCTTGGCTTCTCTGCACACCGAGCACCTTGAGGCTGGGCCCTGCTCAGCCCTTATTAGCAGCGTGTGCGGTCTTTGTTTCAGGTGAAGTGTGTGGCCTTCTACCTGGTTGGCCTCGGACTCCAAGATCATAAACCCGCACTTCTCACCCCGCACAGCCCAACCTGCCTAGCACAAGCCGAGTGTGGAATTCAGGTTTCTTTTTGTGATGTCTCTGTCTTAAGCCTCCAGCTGCACGAAGTGCACAGGCGTCTCCGTCTTCTGCTCAGCACCTAGCCAAGGCAGCCCTAGACGCAGCCCAGCTCCAGCCAGCCCTCTGCACTGCCCCTACCTTCCTGGCCCCTGCTCACGCACCCCGCACGTGGCCGGGGGCCCCCAGGAGGCTGCAAGCAGCTGCCCACACCTCCTGGCCTGGCCCGGCACGGCCCGGCCCGGCTGCCCTCCCAACTCCCTTCTGCTCATGCTTATCTGAGTCCAGCCTGTGTCAGCCCAGCTGTGTGTCAGTATTTCCTCCCTTTCCCTACTTTCAGTCTCCTATTTCTCTAGCCGGCATCTTTTGCAGAGCAGGAATTTAAAATTCTAAGGAAGTCCGAGTCACCAGCCTTGCTCTTGTGGACACTGCTTTGGTATGTGTCCACAACCGTACAAGACCAGATATGCTGCTACACTACTATTCAGCACGTTCACTCGATGCATGCTCTCCGTTGCAGTCTGGCCCGCTGTGTTCATGACGTGCAGGCGTCAGGGCAGTGTCTTGGCGTCAGCCCCTGCGCATCCTGGTACCATTTACCTCCTCCCTGCTCTTGATCCATGACCTGACAACCACGTGTGGCATTTCTCACTCTCAGTGGTACCACGCCTTCTGCACTGTGGGCTTCTGGGAAGCTGTGCCGATGCTGTCAACCCTCCTGTCCTTCACGCTGCGTCTGCACCTTTTCATACAAATCCAGAGCTCAGCAGCTGAGACCTACAAAGCAATGCGCTGGGCCCTGATGTGGCCAGAACGGGCACCACGGTCAGGTCCGTGCGAGGTGTCCTCCTTCCCATGGCGTGGGCAGCTCTCCCCCCGCTCATCTCATCCAGCCCCTCTCATCACGTTTTGCAGCCTTCTCCTCCTGCCATGATTGTGTCCCCAGCTATTGGCAAGGGTAACGGGCAGCACTGAGGGTGGCAGCTAGGCCCATAGCCCACCACGGCAGGCCTCAAAAACTACAGACCCTGAAAGGTGCGCATATAACCAAGCTTTTAAATTGCAAAGAAAGATATTTTCACTTAAATGGACTATGTAAAAAATCAATTACTTTCTATTAATTTTTAAAAGATGACATTGGGATAGCCTGTTCCCAGCATTCATCTCAGATACTTTTCCTTTTCAAGAGATAACCACAATGTGTTATTTCAAGTCCCACTCCCTGAAATCAGCCTTATTTCCCTGCACCCAGACAACAATTTATCACCCATGAATTAATTAAACCATCTCCTCACATTTCTGAAATAAATTACTTGGCAATAAGTCACACAAACAGAAAGAGTTCCCACATAAAATTCTTTCACCGCCTGAAGTATTTACAGATGAAACCTGTCTGGGTCTAGAATTCCTTCGTGGTGATCTGGGGTCACACATTCCAGGAGGCGCTGGAGGGCAGGGGTGCAGGCAGACCCTCTTCTCCTCATTTCCACATGCGAAGCCCCTGACTCAGGAGCATTCCAGCACACTGCAGACATCAGCTGATCTCACGCAGATGCAAATGAAGAGTAGAAGCCGCTCGGGTGTCTGCTGAGCGCTGCAACAGCTGTGCTGCTGTGTTCCCCGTGCACAGCACTCAGCCAGGGCCAAGGGTGTCCAGAAGCAAGGGAGGAGCTGCACTGGTGTGGAAGGGACACCAGAACGTGCAAGGCAACACACACTGCACATCTGTGTCAAAGGTGCGTAAGACTCATCAAATGTATGCACAAATGCGACTTCTGCATGTCCCCCAGAATGGAACTTCTTTGTAAGTTGGGAACTCACTGTATAGCTTTACATTTCCACATCTGGAATCTCTGAGAACATGTGTGTGACAGAACATTGCCTTCTGAGGCCCTTCCAAATATGCACATAAAGTTTTATTCAACTGTCACTGTAACACAGAGGCAAATCTTCAATCCGAGGCCTCTACCTGGGCACGAGACTGGGCCTGTAGCAGGGAGCACACACGCACAGCTGGGAGGGCCCTGGCACACCAGAGCCAAGGAATGGTGGCTTTGTTGGATGAGGAATTTGGGGAAGATGAGCTACAGCAGGCTGGGGTGAAGGTGGGGTGGCCTGTTTCCTCCACTGAGTGCGAAGTATAGTCATAAAGACAGGCCCAGCCCATGGGGGACGTTCCAGGGTGTCCCCCCCACTCCCACAGCCCCTGGCCCCACAGTGGGTGGGGTGAGTGACAGATTCGACCTCATGGTGCCTGGTGGAGTTCAACTTCAGCTAGCACCACCAGTGAAAGCAGTAAATCCTGAGGTACAGGGAGGACACTCCCCACACACTGCCCCTGCACACAAAACCAATCTGAAAAATGCTGCTTTCACTCCTTCATTTGAATCCAGTGCTGTTTGCAGGACCAATCAGAAGATGCTCTTTTCAACCCTTCATTTGCGTGAGTGCACGACCAATCAGAAGACACTCTTCCTGATCCTTCATTTACATATAGCAGAACCTGCTTTTCAGAGGACTGGACACTTCGATGCCTGAGAGGGGACGACCCTGGGGCTCTGGATACAGAGCACCCCTCTCCTCATCCGGGCAGCTGAGAGCCTGTTCGCCACCTCTGCTAACCCTGCAGAGCATACTTCTTTTCCACCTCGGTAAATGTGTGCCTGCTGGCCGCCTCTGTGCGTCCTGCCCATGTCTTTGCTGGGGACACCCGACGTCAGGAGAGAAGTCCCCACCCCTGGACTCTCCAGTGGTGACTCTCAGGATGGCACTCCAGTCCAAGTGTGGGGCCCAGGGCCCGGTCCTCTGAAAGGAAGCCAGGAATCCGGCAGCCCTCTTGGTCCACACTGCTGCTCGGGGCAGGGACTGACCTCAGGGCCCACCAGCAAGGCCACACCCTCCCACACTCAAGATCCCTGCTGGGTTGGCAGCTGTCCCACTGTTGGCAGGGAACCCAATGCCCACATGGCCGAGTATCCACCAAAGAGCCAGGCTCTGGCTGGAGTGCAGCTCCTGCGCACCCCACGTCAGGGCCCTGGGTTGCTGTTTCTCTGAAACAGACCCAAGTCCGGGTGTGCACATCACCAGATGCTGAACTATCTGGGCGGTCAGCACCCAGGCAGGGCTCAGGCCCAGGCCACAGGCTCAGGCACAGCATGGCCAAGGGAGGGCACTGACCGCCCTCCCAGCCCTGGGCACATCCTGCTCCTTAGTTTGCTCACAGATGCCTGGGGAGGGTGACTCACAGCGGCTCAAGGCACTAAGTGGAGTCATGGACACTCACATAGTCCACATCCAGTGGGTGGGGCACGAGGTCCTCCCCCAAATCAGAAAAGTTGGCTTTCCGTAGGCACAGGGTGGCAGTGCAGATGAAGCCTGCCTTTACGTCTACCACAGGACCCACATAAACCATGAGCCCCAAGTGCAGCTCTGCATGGGGTGGTGAGCAGCAGGCTCCCAGCCACGCGGGGGCTGTGCCATGCAGAACCTCAGAGTCAAAGCCACTGCCAGCTGCCCCTGTTGGCTTCTAGGCCTCGCTCTCCAGGGCAGCACCTCCTTCCTGGCAGGATCCTCTGAGACTGCACTGTTCTCAGGGGGCTGTCAGATCAAGGCCACCCTGCTCCCACCAGGAGCCACAGTGAGGAGGCACACAGTGTGGTATGTGACAGGAGCTGGCCAGTACTCTGGGCTGCCGTACCCACCACCCACCCTCTGGCAATGACCTAATTCCACTGGTTCCTGCTTCAACCCTTCCCCATCTGAAGGGGCCCAGGGCAGATCTGTAGCTCTCATGTGACTCCACGTGGGATTTCCTTCTTGAGAAATCCTTCCCAACGCTCCTGCCCAAAGGTTAGGAAAGAGGTAGGTCAGGGCGCTCCCAGTAGGAGGGTGATGGGTAGCAGAACAATGTGAAAACAAAAGCAAAGAAGTGAAATCTCTCCAGGCAGGTTTCTCTTCCCAAAGCACAGCCAAGGGCTTCAGCTCCGGGTCAGGGGCTAGCGCCTGTGGCCTGCAGGGTTCACAGAGACTTCCCGGCTGACCAGGAAGAGCCAGCGGCTGGGATGGGGAGAAGCTGGGGCCCTGGGTGAGTGCAGAGCTATCCGACCTGGCCACATGTTCCTATAGGTCAGACAGGGCAACCCTGCCAACCGCTCTCAAGCTTCTATGCCATCTGTCCACAGACCGACCACGCTGCTGACACATGCACCTGGCAGAGCACGTGGCCCATTCATTTGCTGCCCAACACAGCCTGTAAGGCCAGAACAGAGGGATGGGATAGAGCGCAGGTGCACAGTGCCTGCAGGGCAGGCTTAAGGTGCTGAGTTCAAGTCACAGTACCAAAACAACAACAAACAATAACAAGTAAGCAGGAGAGCAGGAGAGCAGGTGAGGAGAGCAGGAGAGCAGGTGAGGAGAGCAGGTGAGCAGGTGAGGAGAG